>LPNX010720624.1:206537-225333 GCA_001517045.1 Pseudotsuga menziesii | reverse complement strand
AAATAGAGGTGTAGTGCTCCTCATTTGTAACACACACTCTCACTTGAGTAGCGCACTTGTGGAGGAGAGAAGTAGATGGAGAAGGAGGAGGATCAGGTTTTTGATCTCCTTGTTGGTTTTACCCTTTTACCTTTTTGGGGCATCTATATTGAGGAATATTTTGCTGGGTTTTTCCCTTTAGGGTTTTCCTAGGATAAATCTGTGTTGTTCTTGTGATACTGTTTCTTTCAGTGATCCTGTTTATATGAATTTGTTATGAAAAATGAAATGATATACTGATGTCTTAGCTAAGCATATGAAAATTCAACAAAACCTACCATATTAGCAAAACAACTTGAGAATATCACATTATGGCAATGGAAATGATTTTACAATAAAAGGAACCAAGATAAGTAGTACTTTGAGCGTCATTTAGTGGTCACATTATTCACATGTAAGTCCATCAAGTTGTCATTTAGTGCATTTAGTGGTATGTAGATATGCATACCACCACAATTACCCAGGTTCAATCCCTGGCAAGCATGCCTAGCCCAATAAAGGCTGCTATGAAGTGGAAAAGGGGTTGCTTTTATGCAATTGCACACAATACACAATATGAGTTTCATAGTCCATCAGTCTAACTAAAGGGCATTTCACTAGCTAAGAAAGAGCAGACGCAAAACGTTTACCAACTAAATCCAACCATACTAACAAGATGACTTGAGAAGATCTCATTATAGAAAATAAAATACGATTTTACCATGAAAGAAATGAACCAGTTATGGTTTTTGTTTAGTGCGTCTAGACATGCTTATCAATGCACATGTAGTTTAGCTTGCCACCACATTTACCCAGGTTCAATCCCTGGAAAGCATGCCTAGCCCATTAAAAGGCTGCTATAGTGGTATTTAGATATGCTTACCAATGCAAATATGGATAAGCTTTCCACCACTGCCCAAGTTCAAGCCATGGCAGACATGCCTGGATATAAAGTAGAAAGGGGCCATCGTTTAACCAATTGTACCACTTTGTACACAATACGGAGTTTCATAGTACTTTGGCCTAAAGAAAGAGAGATTCAATATATATAAATGAGAACTATGTGCACATAGATATATAAATTAAGCAAATGATAAACTTACTTGATTCCCAGATCAATGGGCTCCTCAATCCCAAAACCAAAGCACCCTATGTCGCTAAAGTTCCTTCGAAGCAACTCATATTCCTTCACTTTCAGTCCACTCTCCAAAAGATGAAGAGCCTTTTCTCCTTTAACTGTCACGTAATAGGCAATCTTTTCATTTCGCCTAATTCCAAAGGACCTCATAGTATACCTTGCTGCATACAAATGGTAAAATCCATCGCCAAAACAAGTAATATTTCTAACAATGCTCGCAGAAAAATACCATCATAGACCACTAACATGACACAGTTCTTTAACTCTGCCAACTTAATTTATATTCATGTGTACATTTATGTTTAACATCCTTGAACTAGCTAGTTTATAGGGCTCTCTGGTTATCAAAATCGAAAATCGAATTTAGTCAAAGATCCAATATAGCAAGTTGGGGTTTTAAGATCTCCTGATCAGTTATGAACTTTCCTGGATCACGTTTGCTTCTTAAGATCTCTTCATCAGTTATGAAATTTCTAGTTCATGTTGGGTTTTTTTAAGATCCCTTCATGAGTTTCAAAATTTAGTATATCATTTCCATTTTCATGGGATAAAATACAAAGCCTACCCTTGGAAAAGACCAAATTCTGGCCACTCAGTTGCTCCAACACCTAGCAATAATCAACAAAAAAGAAAACACACAAGATTTAAAACATGAAGGGATAAATCTGCAATATGGAAAAACCCTAAAGAATGCATCAACCCTACATTAAGCATACACAGAAAACTTCAAGAATCCAAACTCGAGAATATAAGAAGATATTGAGAACCTTGGATACTTGAGTAAGTCGATCACCACTCTCACCAAATGATATGTTTAGAACCGACTTCTGCACCTTAATTTCCCACATGGGGTTGTTAAGTTTCTTCTTCGCTGCCTGAAAACAAAGACATCATGACCTCAAAATGAAATGCTCAATGGTAGTTGTGGCCATGAAAATATCAAGTGGAAATAGAGGAACGGTTAACTACATTTGCTGCAAATATACATTTTTAAATAAAAATCTTAGCCTCCTAACTGTTACAAGCCCTCTTAAACAAAAACAACATGGACAGGAGATACTTAGGTGAGAAGAACAAACCATTTCTCCTTTGTTGGTTCCCACCGACTACAAACCCACCACAAACCCATGATCAAATACAGAAAAAACGATGGAAAAAATGCTATGCACCAGAGAAACTGCCCTCCTCCAACACTGCTATGCACCAGAGAAACTTCCCTACTCCAACACTACAAATCGACCACAAACCCACCACCAAACACTATGCAGCATCATGCAGGCATATGGCAGAGGCATGGGAAAACATTTGCAATAAAATATGCCTCATGATATTGGATATTTATAAAAGAAATAAAAAAACCCTTTTACCCTTAATATAGCACCAATATATTGGTTTAGGATATTTTGATTTTTAACCCCCCAATATGAACGAACGTGATATCATATTGGTCCCTAAGTGACGCCCCTGTGCCATATAATAAAGGAGCACGAAGATAATTTCGAGCCTAACCTCGTCTGCAAACAACCAATCACAAAAAAAATATAATTAGTCTCATTCGGTCTCGTAGTGTTGTTGTAATTGTAACTTCGGAAGATATTCTGATGTATATTACTATTGTATATTGTTGTACTGCCATCGGGGATGTGTGTTCCTGCTTTGGGTATGTCATCATTGTGTATGGTCACTGAGGTAAACCCTCCATTATAAGTCGAGGAAATAGTCCCCAGGTTAAATAAAGTAAATTGTATTTATGTGTATTCTTAGGTAGGTCGCCCCCACAAGTAACCTGACCGATATAGTGGTTGAGATAACTAACTCAACAAAAGAATATAAATAGAGAGGTTCCCTCCTCATTTGTCACACACTTCAGTTTATCTCTCATGTGCGCTTTAGGAGAGAGAGGAAGAAAAGGGGCAAAGAGTTGCTGCAGAGATATTGTTCTTGGGTTATTCTATATTTTTATCTTATCTTTGTGGTGGAACTATTCTGAGGAATTTTCCAGGGTTTTCTCCTTTATGGTTTCCCCGATGAAAATATCTATGTCGTGTGTCTCTTGTGTATATTTGATGTATTTTTGTGCTTGTTATTCTTTCAGATAAAGACCTAATTAAAATAACTTATAAAAACTAACATGGTATCAGAGCCACCCTGAAAGAAGGCACTGTGTAGCCGAAATACAACTACAATGGAAGCTAATGGAAATTAGGGTTTCATGCCTAAAAACCCGAGAAGACTGAATTTAGTCATCTTAGCACTTTCTCTATAAAGAGATATTGGAGATGGCTCAAAAGCTGAAACTTTTACAGGACAAAAATGAATTCTTGTTGTACCTTGTGTGAAATTTTCAGCCTCAGATGCACTATACTTCAGGAGATATGATTCATCCAAATAAGAGTTCCATCCTCATCTTGAATACAGTCATAAACATGTGACTGTATCAACCATATAAATCATCTTCATAAATTAACCATATAAATCAGCTCCATAATTCAACCATATAAATCAATCAACCATGAGAGACAAGATATACCCTAGGAAAACCCTCCAAACACAGAGGATGAAAAACCCATCAATTCTTTGAGTATGATAGATAGATTTGCAGAGAATGGTTTGCAACACATAAGCAGATTTCCCAATAAGAGATATCAACTAAGAAATAGAGAAGAGAGATCCAATGCAAACCTGCAAAAACAATTGTATGCAATTGTATTGAACTAGCCATATTCCTAACATATTCATAACAATTCAAAAACCCTAGCTTGTAGAAGGTAGCCCATATGAGTCTCATTAAACACACTGAAAGCAACACATAGTAAATTCACAAGGAGGAACTAACTGGAACTTCCTCCATGCAAAAATTAGCGCCCTTCCTTTCCTCAATTAGATTTAATTGAATATTCATTGTCTTGAACTAAAAGTGAATTCAATGATAACTGACTTGAACTGAATGTTAACTTACTTGAACTGAATGTTAACTGACTTGTACTGAATATTATCTGACTTGAACTAAATGTTAACTTACATGAACTGAATGTTAACTGACTTGAATTGAATGTGAATTGAACTCAATCTTTAACTGAATGCTAATCACTTAGTTAATAGTCTAACTTATGTGTCATTAGTGCTTCACTCTTAGTGCCATTCATGCACAATTTCAATTAATAACTTTGTCATGGATCTCTTTAGTTAACTGATGCATGTTGATTTATGAAGATTAATCTCTTCTTTACTTAACTAATTATATTCATTAATAGTTCAACTAATGCTTTGACTGAGGCATTGATTGAGGCATTCATATTTTACTCAAGCTTTATAACTTGAGTTCACGTAGACATTGCATGGGAAATTCAAATTCTCTGTCTCTATGCTTTATCTCATTATCATTAAATAATTAATGCATGGTACATATGGGTATTTTTATCCATTTTATCATATCACACTCATAAGAATTGTTCCATACATACCAATGATCATATATATTACCCTAGACCATACAGTCATATGTTAAAGTAATTCACTCTAGGGGTAGCTAAGCCCTAAAGGAGACTTATAGCACTCAATGACCATGACTAGCAATATATCAGATAGTATAACCACCTCAACAAATGGAGGTACAAATTCTTGAAACAACACAATATCATCTCCATAATTGGAGATCCATTCTCATAGGGTGCCTTCTATAAGAATACTTGAATTGATATTACTCACAAGACTCAACTTGATGTTACTCACAATATTTACAATACAACATCACCACCTTGATCAGATGAGGATACATAGGACTTTATATGACTCACAAGTCCGACTTGATATTACTCACAAGCTCGGATAATGACTCCTGATGTTGTACAATCAACACATTGAAAAAATTTATTGATATATATCAACCAAAACCACATGTTTCTAAAACATACTACAGGAAATGTATTGGGAAGGGACACAATGAGGAAGTCCCAATACAATCTCCTGAGCACAATGAGAAAGTACCAGTATAGTCCCATGAGAAAAATGAGAAAGTGCTCGTACAGTCTCCTAAGCACAATAAGCATGGTTTCATCATATATAATGACAGTTTCAACAATGGTTTTTTCACCCCTGATGTAGTTGTTCCTGCTACAACTTTAAAAGAGATAAATGGACATGAAATTGAAACCGAGGGAAAGAAACCAATGGATAGTGAAATGGAATGAAGTAATGATTCATATTTCTTTGTTGGAGAGATTATTTTTTATAGAATTCCTCCAAAACACTTGGCACTTGAGTATAGTGAGTTTGTAAAATTAGGTTAAAGGAATTTCAGTTTGCATTAGACAATCCATCTTATAATTCTTGATGGTATATTTGTGTTTGTCCTATATGATAAAATGGCGCATTTCAAACAACAATATGCAATGGAGTTCGAGTCCTCCTCTATAGAGAAATTGGAGGAAATGGGCTAGGTAAAGGATAGGAATATTGCATAATGCCTAAAGGAGATTGCATAATTACAAAAATCAATTATGGACAAACATATGAATGCAAACAAAATTATAAAAGCAAAAGATGCCACTATTGCAAGATTATCCACTGAAGTTGATAAAATTGTTTAAGATCCTAAAAATGAAATTCAACCACTAAATGATAGCTTGCAGAAGGCTTTGCAAAAAGCTTTAAAATAAAATGCTAGGCTTCAAAAAGAGTTGGAAATAATACCAGTTGTTTGAATATACTACCATTAAAAAATATATGGGTCTAATAGCCAAATTGGAGAAGAAATTAAAATAACATATGAAGAATGATTAAAATAAGACGATTTGAAGTCAAAACAAGAGAGTGAATAACATACACAAAAAATTGCACAATTATATTCAATAATTTCCAAAATGAAAAAAGCCATTGACAAGAAAGGTAAAAAGTTACTAGGGAGAAAGATGGAAAGGATCTATGTATCACTAGAGATTAAAGAAAGGAAGAAATAAAAATGTATTAATAGTACATAAGGTGGTAAGGATAATCATAGTTCCTTGAAAGAGAGAGAGAATACATTAAAAATTTGAGAGAAGTGTTTGCAGGAATGCCTTGCAGCAATGAATGTTAGAGGTGATGTTTTTGGTTCATCACCAAGATATGAGGCATTGAAAGAGAAGGTAGTTGAAAAAGAAGTAGAGATAACAGGGATGAAGCAAAAACTATTAGAGGGTTAAAAAGCACAACATTTGGGATGTGATGAGGAAATTCAAAAACTAACATTAGAGGAAATTTCAACTCAAAATGGGCCTTTTAACCCTCATTCAAATTCCATGTCATCATGTGTTATCCAATGAAATTGCTTTAAATTTTAAATACCTTATAGGTCTTAAACACTTTTTTAATATAAATTTGGGGATAGGTATCATAAAAACTACTTTTTTTGTTCATATTTTCGACATTTCTCCCTTTCTTTTTACTAAAATTTCGATCGAGAGAGATCGTTGGATGCGGAATTAAACTTATAGGTCTTAAACACTTTTTTAATATAAATTTGGGGATAGGTACCATAAAATTCTACTTTTTTGTTCATATTTTCGACATTTCTCCCTTTGTTTTTACTGAAATTTCGATCGAGAGAGATCGTTGGATGCGGAATTAAATTCCACATCCATCGAGTACCCACTCGGCATACTTTTGATGGACCCTGCTACCCCAAAAACAAGAAAAACCTGAAAAACGTGATGATGACACAGGTAGAGCTCCACGCTTGTCATATGGAACACCGTAAATGGTCAAATATGTTAGAAGCGGGTGGAAGCAAGCAGGCGGGAACAGGAAAACCCATGGTAAAAAGGGAATATAGGATTAGTAGGGCTTGAACCATTACTATCTGAGTTGCTTGTTCTTTTCTAATGGTGATTTATCAAACGATGAATGCAGTGCTTCAAAATAGGAAAGGTTTTTTTAATTGTAATCAGTTGTGTGCCTATAAAATAGTATGATCGAGCTAGTCTAGTAGTGTAAAAATGGGAAATGGTATGACAGACTAGTTTGATAAAGGTGGAAAAGCGACCAAGATTTATTTATCAGGGAGAGTAAAAAATACATCATCATCACGTTTTTTCAGGTATATCTTGTTTTTGGAGTAGCAGGGTCCGTCAAAAGTATGCCGAGTGGGTACTCGTTGGATGCGGAATTTAATTTTGCATCCAACGAGCTCTCCCAATCGAAATTTGAGTAAAACCACAGGGACATATGTCGAAAATACAAACAAAAAAATAGTTTTTTTTCTTTTCATCCTCCGAAACTAATAAATATTATTTTATTATTTTCCTTAGGAGGTCCATTTTGCGTTGAAATTTCCTCTAATGAATCCACAAGTGCATATTTGTAGGGGAAATCATAGATGCATGATGTTGACTGCATGGTGGCAATTCCTATCACTGCAAATCAGAACACATTGGGGGATCAAGAGCGAGAGAAGGAAGTAGAGAAATTGAGAACTGAATTGGTTCAAGTTAAAATTTAGTTAGACAATGACAAACGACATTTTGAATTGAATGAAATAGAACAAAAAGAGAGGTGTATGAAAAATGTGGAAATGGTGACCAAGCCGATCGACGAAAAAAGTAATTTGTATAGCAATTTACAAACTTATGCCAAAAAATGCAAAGATCTTGAAAAAAAATTACTACAATATGATCCTACAACAAATGAAGAATCTGAGGCTTCTGTGAAAGTAAAGAGATAGTATACATAAATTTCTTCTTCTGAAGAGGAGGGATTGCAGAAATCTCATATAAAAGCTAGACTTGTATAAAATATTATATATATTTATTGATCAAAAGTTAATGGAAAATGTATTTTTTTGGATGAATTTTATTGAATTCTATCTCATTTATAGTTCTCTTTCTTTTTCTCTTACTATACATTAGTGACTAATAAAAATCTAATTCCACTATTTATATAGTCATGGCGGATTATTTTTTAAGATGATACGTACATTTTATTGCTAAAATATCTCATTTTTTAGAGCATTTGCAATTGTCCATGAGTTTTTAATATCATTTCCTTATGTTGTATATGATGACTTGGTCAATTTCAGCAGTAACAATTGATACTTGTGTTTGATAAGATTTATATGAAATATAAAATATACTATTATTTTCTTGGGAAAAAGAAATAAATTGCACATGTAACAAATGTGATCACAATAGAATGAATATCCAATATGATGAAATCTCAGCAAATGCTTAGCACATCAAATGGTTTTTTTCATCATTTCACATACAATGTTGCTTTACTTTCATCATGTGTTTTTTTCTTTTTTGCGTGTCTCTTACCCAATTTACCAACACTATTTTTTGTATGATTTTCATCTTCCATCATTTGGATGGAAACAATTGTCCCCTAGATTACTTGTTTTTCAACACTTTGGTTTGCCCCATTTATTGAGGATGAAACACACATTATGTTGTGAATCATCTTTCCCATCATCTGAATAATGACACTAGCTTATCCAATCACTTCTTGTGTTTTGTGAATCCTCCTTGTCTCATCTCTTGTCGATGAAACTGTCATGTCCCCAATTAAATAATTTCCAAATAAGACTATTTGCAAATGATGTTTCACCAACCTACTAGTTCCATAGGTTGAGATGGAGACATAAATTTTGTAATAAGGGGCTATGGGACCCAAAAGGACATTATTTTACCATATTCACATTTAAATGGGTCACATAAATCATAAATGCTAAGAAAATAATGTGGCATGGGTTCATGAAGACACTTGGAAGCTTGTGGAGCCTTTGGGTGACTAGATTCCCACACACTTGGCATGATATTCATCCAAATTCGAACACATGGGTGATGTAACATTATTGGAGGGTGATGTGGTATAAAATATCATATAATGAGTGAAGGAAGTCGAATTGGTAAAGGAGGGTAACTCCCATGGAAGAGGTAGAGACTAGAATACAAGGTGTGCCACTTGGAAGGAGATTCTATGCACTCTATGACAACAAATGATGGAAGATTCTATAACAAGTATGAAAAATTCAAACCTGATTCTGACATATGACAAATATGACATGTCAGGGCTAAAAATAGCCACCAAGAGGTCGAATTTGGGAGTTAGATTCAGCCATTCGAATTGGGGAAAGAATTGGAGCATGAAGAGGAAGACAAGTGTCATGAGAGTTACTAAACCACTAAGATGAGTTGTAGGAATCTAATGGAGGGAAATTGGACCTTATGAGAAGTCGTGAAGTTAATAAAAGGATGTAATGAGGAAGGAGAATAGATTTTTATCATTTTTTAATTGGCCTTTGGCATTTTGGAGAGCTGTTGCTTGTCCATTGCACGATGAGTGCACACTTACCCTGCTAGTGAACCAATTTCGAGGGAGTTGGATTCCTTTACAAGTTGGTTGATGGAGAATCCACTCAGATATATCATGGGATATTAATGAAGGATTTTTATTTTCAAGTTGAAGGTCCTACAGTCAAATTCTCATCTATCTCCCCATTCTCTCATTCCTTCTTCTCCATTTCCCCACACTCACAATTGATGCCACACTTGTTGGAGTGATTCCTGCGCATTGATGAGGATGGTTGATGCCCAATATTTGATTTATTATGTATGTATCTGTAATATCATATCCATATTATATTTAATTTTAAATCTCATAAATACATGTATGAATGGCTCGCATTCCCCATCCTCTTGAATAACTAGTTTTCATGGATTTGTCTTCAATATTGAAGTAGCTTTATATCAGATTTGTATGAGGACATTTATTTGAGTTTTATGATGCTAGGGAATCAATATATGATGTATGGATCTGTAATATTATGTACACATGATTTTTAAGTCTAAATATCATAGATACATGAATGAAAATCTTGCATACTCATGCCCTTGTATCACTAGTCTTCATGGATTTGGCCTCAATCTTGAAGTAGTTTATACCAGATTTGTATGAGGGATATTATATGAGTTGGATGATGTTCAAAAATCCATATATGATGTTTTAATCTGTAATTTAATTTCCATGTCATATGTGGGTTGAAAATATTGCATTCCCAGGCCATTGAATCACTAGTTTCCATGACTTTAGCTTCAATCTTGAAGGAGTCTTGTATCATATTTGTATGAGGGATGTCTTTTGAGTTTGATGATTTTGTAAAAGCCATATAATATGTGTTACTCTGTAATTTCATGTCCCTATGCTATGTGGGTCGAAATCCAAGAAATCCATATGTGAAACTCTAGCAATTCCATGCCACTAATTCACTAGTTTTCATGTATTTGACCCCCATACAGAATGAGTTGTATACCATACTTGCATGAAGGGATTTCTACGGTGTTTAATAATATTTTGGAGTCCATTTGTATTCTTTATATGTTCCCTATATTTCACATATTTATCTGAACCTTTAACTCCACCTTTCATATGTCAACATCGAGCTAGTTATGCAATTTCCCCATAAGCAATTTCACTGAAAGTTACCCTACAAATGTTGTAGATCATAATCCATTTGAAAAAATTAATAAACATGATTAAGGACATTCATTGATGTCTGATACTCATTCCTATACTCTATTCTCAAATTTTGGAGGGTCGTACTTGATTTGGAGAGCTAGTTTGGCCATCACCCTTGGGAGGATTTGAACACAATTTCCTAGTAATTTTGGTCCTTTGGTCATTAACCCCAAATTTTTTTGCAGAGGTATAAATTATGATATTACATATCCATAAACCACCTTGGTATGTTTTAAGACTCACCATACCATCTCCTTTCAAGTTCGGGACCATATGGTGAAAGTTGGAACCCTCAAGAATCATGACTAGTTAAGCTCGAATTTTTGCCAATTTGTGCATTTCTCCAAAATTTCCAAAATGGACATTACAGTGGTATAAGGGCATGGTCTTGGAACCTATTGAAGTTATGGATGATATATATGAATTTAATAAATGGATTAAGTCATATTGTGATTATACGACCAATCAACTTATGCAAGGATTTGAATTGATGGCTAGCCAACTTAGGGGTAAGCTGGCAACAGGGGGTAGTAGAAGTTTCCATCATGGAGAGACACATGAGACCATTAATTTTGAATACTTTTATGATTGGTTGAATGAATTTAGGAAACATAATTCAAATGCGAATTCATTAAGGGACAATCAACAATCCACAATTTTGGAAGAGCATGAAATGAGAAAAAATCAGCCTACTTATGAAAATAGCCTAGATACACCATCACAAAAAGAAACAGATAATTATGAAGTGGAGAATCAATTACCTTAAGTTGATTGCAGATAAGAACATAAAGAAGAAAGTGAATACAAGAACACAATCCTTACTGGCGGGGGTTGTGCAACTCAAAGAGAATGTATTGATGGATCAATGAACTATGAAAGAGTACCTATTGATGGGTGCTCACAACTCTATGTAGGTGACATAGAGATCAGATTTGAAAATGTTGCTGCAAGTCAAAGTTCTCATAAGCATGAAGATGAAGACCTTGTGACATATAATGAAGAACCAAGATCAACTTCCCCATCACCACTTGAGCTTCAAGAAGTTAATCAAATCAAAAAGAAAGAAGAAGAGGAGGTTCACTCTTATGAACCATCCTTCATTGAAGGGTCTTTGAAGATGAGTGAAAGGGATATCCAAGAGGCCCTTAGAATACTCCATGACACTCAAGCATTGGTATCAAATTCTTGTTGGAAAGTCTCTTCATTGGAGGCGCCATCCTTCCTTTGAGACACGGAGAAGATTCAAAGAGCAATGTGCAAAATCAAAGGTAATTTCATATCTTTGCTTTTTGATAGAAAAAATGTGATTGAGATTAGTGAACGGTTACATGAATCCTACTTGAATAATAATGAAGATATTCATAAGCTCAAAATTCAAAATGAGCAACTTCTTGAGAGGTTGCACGAAGTCTTCATGTTTTCTTTGCTCCTTATCGGGTTCATATTTTGGTGGATGTTCATCATTTGATTCTTGGATGAAAGGACACATGATGATTATATTGATGCATATTATATATTTTTGGAGAAACATTATGGGACATGGGATCCTCACCTATGTCATTGGGTCAGATCTGGTATAATACTTGATGCTTGTGTGTATGGTCCACATGATCATCTACTTACTTGGATGTACAAGCACTTTCATGATTCTTTGATGAGGTACCTTCTTGATGTACATTTGTATGATGTTGTTATGTACTTTCATGATCTATATTTTGTATTCATGATGTTTGGAAGGGTGCAATACAAGCAATGGGATCCTTGAATTGCATGGTTTCATCTCACTTGGAGTAGCAGTTTGGTTGTTGGTTTGAGAAAGAAAACCAACCTTCAATTGTTTGAATTCATCTTTGAAAAGAAGTGTTCTAGTTTCCTATGTGGGAGACCTTTTGAGAGATGGATTCAATTTTCACATGCTTTGTTTTCATGGCATTTCATTATAGAAATTTCACACCATGCATGTGTCAGGATCATATGGGACCCTGGAATCATTTTTTGTCACATTGGTTTCAATTGTGGGGGCAACAAGCAACATTGGAGATTTATTCACCACTTGAGAAGATGATTTTAATCATAGTAGTGAAGCAACAAGCATGGTGGTTCCTCTCTGAAATTTAATTGGAGTATTAAGAAACTCAAAGTTTGGTAACTCAACACCAACTTCAAATAATTATACAGAAGCAAAAAGGGGCGAAGGTTCAGAAAATGTTTCCAAAATATGGAGGTAAATATTATTTGCACAAATTTTGTTTTTATGTATTTGCTTAATCCTTTTGGTGTTAGAGGCAGGGATAATTTTAGGGGTGAATTTTAGCCCAGTGGGCTATTTTTCCATGTTTTCCTCCCAAAAAAGATTCGCCATTTTGCATTTTTTGAAGCCCTGTTTCACCCAATTTTGATGGGGTAAAAAAATTTCACCCTAAAAATTGCCAAATTATTATATAAACGATATAAAATCCTTGGAAATTAACATATTTTTTGAAAAATATTGCCAATCATTTTATAGTTGGCGTTTTAAGAATTGGTAATATTCGCCAACATTTATACAATTTTAAATAAGTATGGTTCCTTAAAATCATCCCTGTTTAGTGGTGATGTTACAGGATATATAAATATGCACAATCCACGTCTCTTTGTTTTTGGGAACACAAAATTGTAGTACATGAGTGCCACTACTCAAGTTGCAGCTAAAGAAAATCAATGAGCAGAACCATTAGAGAGCACTTGGTGCAAGGGAAGGAGTACCAAATGAGGATGCCACTTGGGAATATAAATTTTGTTTTCAGCATAAAAACTTGGCATTGCTCGAGGACAAGAAATATTGAGTGGGGAGGATTTTTCTTGTCCCTAATTAAATAATTTCCAAATAAGACTATTTGCAAATAATGTTTCACCAACCTACTAGTTCCATAGGTTGAGATGGAGACATAAATTTTGTAATAACGGGCTATGGTACCCAAAAGAACATTATTTTACCATATTCACATTTAAATGGGTCACATAAATGATAAATGATAAGAAAATAATGTGTCATGGGTTCATGAAGACACTTGGAAGCTTGTGGAGCCTTTCGGTGACTAGATTCATGCACACGTGGCATGATATTCATCGAAATTTGAACCCATGGGTAATGTAACATGACTGAATGGTAATGTGGTGTAAGATATCATATAATGAGCCAAGCAATTCGAATTGGTAAAGGAGGGTAACTCCCATGGAAGAGGAAGAGACTAGAATACAAGGTGTGCCACTTAGACGGAGATTCTATGCACTCTATGACAACAAATGATGGAAGATTCTATGACAAGTATGACAAATTAAGACCTGATTGCTGACATATGACAAATATAACATGTCATGGATAAAAATAGCCACCAAGAGGTCGAATTTTTGAGTTAGAGTCAGCCATTCGAATTAGGGAAAGAATTGGAGCATGAAGAGGAAAACAAGTGTCATGAGAGTTACTAAACCACTAAGATGAGTTGTAGGGAGATAATGGAGGGAAATTCGACCTTAGGAGGAGTCACGAAGTTCATAAAAGGATGTAATGAGGAAGGAGAACAGATTTTGATCATTTTTTAATTGGCCTTTGGCATTTTTGAGAGCTTTTGCTTGTCCATTGCACAGTGAGTGCACACTTACCTTGCTAGTGAACCAATTTCGAGGGAGTTGGATTCCTTTCCAAGTTGGTTGATGGAGAGGCCATTCATAAATCTCATGGGATATTAATGAAGGAGTTTTATTTGCAGGTTGAAGGCCATACAGTCGAATTCTCATCTATCTCCCCATTCTCTCATTCCTTCTTCTCCATTTCCCCACACTCACAATTGATGGCACACTTGTTGGAGTGATTCTTGCGCCTTGTTGAGGATGGTTGATGCCCAAGATTTGATTTGTGATGTATGGATATGTAATATCATCTCCATATTCTTTGTAAGTTTAAATCTCAGAAATACATGTATGAACGGCTCGCATTCCCCATGCTCTTGAATAACTAGTTTTCATGGATTTGGCTTCAATATTGAAGTAGCTTTATATTATACTTGTATGAGGACATTTATATGAGTTTTATGATGAGGAGGAATACATATATGATGTATGGCTCTGAAATATTACATACACATGCTCTGTAATTCGAAATATCAGAGATACATGAGTGAAAAGCTTGCATACTTGTGCCCTTGTATCACTAGTCTTCATGGATTTGGCCTCAATCTTGAAGTAGTTTTATACCATATTTGTATGAGGGATATTATATGAGTTGGATGATTTTGGCAAAGCCATATATGATGTATTACTCTGTAATTTAATTTCCATATCCTATGTGGGTCGAAATCCAATAAAGTCATGTGTGAAAAGATTGCATTCCCAGGCCATTGAATCACTAATTTCATGACTTTAACTTCAATCTTGAAGGAGTCTTGTATCATATTTGTATGAGGGATGTTATCTTATTTTTATGATTTTGTGACAGACATATAATATGTGTTACTCTGTAATTTCATGTCCCTATTCTCTGTGGGTTGAAATCCAAGAAATCCATATGTGAAACTCTGGCAAATCCATGTTACTAATTCACTAGTTTTCAATGTATTTGACCCCCATACTGAATGAGTCGTATACCAGACTTGTATGAAGGGATTTCTATGGTGTTTAATACTATTTTGGAATACATTGGTATTATGTATATGGTCCCTATATGTCACATATTTATCTGAACCTTTAACTCCACCTTTCATATGTCAACATCGAGCTAGTTATGCAATTTCCCCATAAGCAATTTCACTGAAAGTTACCCTACTGATGTTGCAGACCATAATCCATTTGCAGAACTTAATAAAGATGATTAAGGATAGTCATTGATGTCTGACAGTCATTCCCATACTCTATTCTTAAATTTGGGAGAGTCGCACTTGATTTTGAGAGATAGTTTGGCCATCACCCCTGGGGGGATTTGAACACAATTTCCTAGTAATTTTGGCCTTTTTGTCAATATCCCCAAACAAGTTTGCATAGGTATAAAGTATGATATAAAATATCCATAAACCACCTTGGGATGTTTTAAGACTCACCATACCATCTCCTTTCAAGTTCGGGACCATTTGGTGAAAGTTGGAACCCTCGAGAATCATGACTAGTTAAGTTCGAATTTTGTCTAATTTGTGCATTTCTCCAAAATTTCCAAAAAGGGAAATTACAGAAATACCAATGTCAATGCAATTTCCAGCAGCCATCATGGGTAAGAAAACAAGAAATTCCAATTGCATTTATTGTGTTTGATTGGTCTACAATGCCTCTTCTCTTGAGGATGAAAGACCCAAATTTTCATTATTATTAATTTCATCAAGCATCATTGAGGTATCAAAAGAAACATCCCTCTTCATTTGTTGTATTTGATCATTTGTTGTATTCGCTCATCTCCCGAGATTAGCAAGATTGAGAAATTTATAGTTCACACAGAAGATGTACCTTTCACAAATTAACTAGATTGACAAAGAAATAATGATATGTGATCAATTTAATGAACATAACACTCACTTGTGGAGGGAAAGCCATGTTGTTGCTTTTTTTGTTTGTTTTAGCACCAATTTTTGCCTTGCACTTTCCAAAACGATGTGATTCACGTAAGCCTCTTCACCATATTTGCTCATTGACCTTGACCTCAGAAGATATTTATTGAATTGTGAGTACATATCACTAATTAAACACACACATTATGACTCCTCACACTATAAAATGAAATTTGAACGATATATCGTTTAAAATTAGGACATACTTACAGTTGGTTGTGCAATTAATGATTTCTTAGACTGTTTTACCCACGTGTCAAAGAGTTGTTTCACTTGTTGTGAAGTGACATCATGGAAACAAGATGCCAATTGTGCTACAATTTCCTCATACAAGGAAAAATTTGTTTCTTTTCCTCCTACATTTTTTACCCTTGTGGTTGACATCATCTACTTGAATCCTATTGGTTCTTTTAAAGTTGATTTTGATAGAAAATTTTTCTTTTGAGACCCATTTTTTACCTCAAAGTTTCTCTAATAGTTTAGGTGTCCTCTATGCCTCGAAGATGGCAAGTGCAAGCATATGAAACTTGTAATTCTATTTTGCAAGTTGAGGTGGTGTTATAAGTGAAATCCTTCACATGTGTCAAGCTTGACCTCTTTGGAAATCAAAGGAGGCTTGGTTCCCAATGACACCTCTCTTGGTAGTTTGTATTAAGGATTAGGCTACCCTCACTTTGAATGGTCTTGTTTCTGAAGCAACAAAAGGTAGGACAATTTGGGTGAGAGCCTTGTGTGCAAAGGTGGAGTTAAGACCAAACGAGTCCTAGGTTGCCAAGGAAAAATAATTGGCAACTACGTAGCAATAACAAATAGTGCATGTAGGAATGACATAAGGATTTGTTAAAATTGATGGGTTACTTGAATTTGTTTTGTTATAGGATTTAAACTGTATAAGAGGAAGAGGATGACTCTGACTACAAAGTAGGCATGCTTGCTTCACCATTTTTTCAAAGACTTGTGGTTTTTGTAATCCCAAGTGACACTATTTTTTTAGTGTTA
Organism: Pseudotsuga menziesii; assembly: GCA_001517045.1. Lineage (NCBI taxonomy): Eukaryota > Viridiplantae > Streptophyta > Pinopsida > Pinales > Pinaceae > Pseudotsuga > Pseudotsuga menziesii. The sequence continues at coordinate 208,116 of LPNX010720624.1, read as the reverse complement.
GGATCATTTGTCATGCCATCTTGCAAGGGCACCAAGTAAGAAAATTTTCACTACAAGAACAAAGCAGTTTTGAAATCCTTCTTTCTTCTAATGATGTTTAAAATGACTCAATGAAACATAGTTTTATTTCAATACTTCTTACAAAGCTAAGAGAGTGTTATAATAAACTTAGTGATAGTTTCAACTACAATATGAAAGAAATTCCCTTAACAACGTAAAGTATTGTAGGGTAAGTCAAGAAAAGAACTAAGAAAAATTATTAAAACCTAATCCAAGTGTAAAACAATTAGGAAAAGACAACCTGGCTAATTACATCCCTATGCACTTGCTAAAAGAAATTAGACAACATTTAGAAAGAAAATACTCAAACCAAAGATTCCAGATCTAATTCTCAAGAGAAGGAACAAGGACCAGCAAAACAATTTTTTCTTACAAATCCCGAGTGAACAAACTTCTAAACAATGTGTTCTATTTTTATTTAATAGAATGTGTCTTATTGTTCAAGAAAAAAAATTAAGATAGTACCCTCCCTTAATTCCAAAGAATGATATTAAAGAGAAAAACAACTATAAGAAGAATACACAAAACTAAAAGAAAATACGCCAAACTCTCACACGCTTGAAACGAAGAATACGAAGTGTTTGCTAACCTGGTAAAATTTGTCGGCATTGTTGTTGATAAAAAGTTCAAAGACGTGCGTTTTCTATATGGCGAGTGTTATGTTTATTTTCCACCTAGCATAAAAGTTCTATGTTTTCATTTGTTTTGGTCCAATTTTTTTATTTGATGGAATCTGGTAAATTTTATGAAGAAATATTCAAAATAACAATGTTTAAATTTACATAATTTAATTATCTGACATTAAATTTTTTTATACATTTAATGTAAATTTAAATAACATAAAATTCAAAGTTATTATATAAAAGTCATAAGTTACTATAAAAACTCATGGACAAATTGTAGAATTTTTAAACTTGTTTTTCCACCCTCCGAATTTTTGGATTGTTTTTCCACTCTTGAGGACCGTACGGAGATTTTTTTTTCCACTTTTGACGACCATACGGAGAATTTGAGCCGTTGATAATTGTTGAACAAGTGAGGTCTGCGCTTACCTGCCCTCCTTCAATGCATTTGCACTATCTGCAACTGAAAATTCAATTCCCTGTGCACATCTATCTATGTATCTCTGTCCATCCTGACGGTTGTTTTTGTGTGCCTGTCTGTTGCAGATGTGGACATAAACAGGTGCAGAATTCTTGGGTTCAATTTCATTTGGTTGGCCTTGTTTTCCTTCTCGAAGTATCATTTCGTAGATAATTAGAGTAATTTCTTGGACCCGACCCAATATCAAGGAGAACAATATTCTACATGCATTGGGGCATTTAATGCAAAATCTCTGTCACATTGTGAATAGTTCAATCTCAACAAGCAGACAATTCAATTAGACAATTATCATTTGTTTTCGAAGTATCATTTCGTAGACAATTAGAATAATTTCTTGGACCCAATATCAACAGCAGAGTAATAAATGCTCTGGCTGCAGCATTGTGAACCCTTGGATCTCAACAAGTTGAGATCC
>LPNX010720624.1:183461-206441 GCA_001517045.1 Pseudotsuga menziesii | reverse complement strand
CTCTGCTGCGCATTTCTACATGCAGTGGGACATTTAATGCAAAATCTCTGTCACATTGTGAATAGTTCAATCTCAACAAGCAGACAATTATCATTTGTTGAAATCCAAGGGTTCACAATGCTACAGCCAGAGCATTTATTACTCTGCTGCGCATTTCTACATGCAGTGGGACATTTAATGCAAAATCTCTGTCACATTGTGAATAGTTCAATCTCAACAAGCAGACAATTATCATTTGTTCTCGAAGTATCATTTCGTAGACAATTAGAATAATTTCTTGGACCCAATATCAACAGTAGAGTAATAAATGCTCTGGCTGCAGCATTGTGAACCCTGGCTGCAGCATTGTGAACAAGTTGAGATCCAAGGGTTCACAATGCTGCAGCCAGAGCATTTATTACTCTGCTGCATGTGAAATATTTTTAGCCCAATATCAAGGAAAACAATACTCTACATGCAGTGCTGCATTTAATGTAAAGGCTGTCACACTGTATGTCGTTAAATCTCAATGGCCCATATTGGGCTAAAAATATTTCACATGCAGCAGAGTAATAAATGCTCTGGCTGTAGCATTGTGAACCCTTGGATCTCAACTCACAATGCTGCAGCCAGAGCATTTATTACTCTGCTGTTGATATTGGGTCCAAGAAATTATTCTAATTGTCTACGAAATGATACTTAGAGAACAAATGATAATTGTCTAATTGAATTGTCTGCTTGTTGAGATTGAACTATTCACAATGTGACAGAGATTTTGCATTAAATGTCCCACTGCGTGTAGAAATGCAGCAGAGTAATAAATGCTCTGGCTGTAGCATTGTGAACCCTTGGATCTCAACTTGTTGAGATCCAAGGGTTCACAATGCTGCAGCCAGAGCATTTATTACTCTGCTGTTGATATTGGGTCCAAGAAATTATTCTAATTGTCTACGAAATGATACTTCGAGAACAAATGATAATTGTCTAATTGAATTGTCTGCTTGTTGAGATTGAACTATTCACAATGTGACAGAGATTTTGCATTAAATGCCCCACTGCATGTAGAATATTGTTCTCCCCCATTGCATGTAAATATTTTTCGTCGTATTGCGGTTAAGGTACGATTGTCTTTAGTGACCCTGTCTTCTGTTTCTGTTCGACCGCCCTTCATCCCTCCAGCCTCTCTGCTGGCGATTACGCCTGCATGGAAGTTGGTCACCGGGGTGCCTTCAATCTACTTCTCAGTGCAACAATGCTCGAATAGCCAGTTCTTTATAGTGAATATAAGCTCCCAGACAAGGAGACTATGTTGGAATGCAAGTAACCGTTCGGGAGACTAGATACGCTATTTACTTTTATAATTTCTTGTAACCCACTTTGCTATGTTGCATTAAGAGAAATGAATGGGAATGCTATGATGGAGATAGCCTGCATCAAGCAAACGTTATCTTTCTTTGTTATCTTTCTTTCACCCCAGTAAGTCAGCACTGTGCTTTCAATATATAAAAACACATTTCATTACATATAAAATTATGCAATAAGTCAAATCATAAGGAAGTGATTACCATGTTTTATATGAAATATCATAGTTTATTGTTATTATGTCTTCAACAAAGGGATATATATATGATTCAGTCAGGAATATGGGGCAATTTAAAAAAATATGAGATTTTAGACTAAGGCTTTGCAATATTCAAGGCAATTTATATTTAAGTTTTTTTTAACTGTCCATTTTTTAAGCTACCATTAGTTTGATGGAGGTGACTTTACCCTAGGTTCATGTGCCCCAGGACCCGGCGGTAACGTGATGTCAGCAATGCTATAAATGTATCAGAGTTTGGTTTTTTGACAGCTTCTTAGCGGCAGAGAGAGTTATGAGGTTGGTGGACAACTATTAAAATGCGAAGTACCGAGCTCCAGTGAACATTTACTCCATTTAATGCAAGCTTTGACCTTTGGACTGACGCGTGGACAATATGTGGACAATTGTAGTCCTTAACACTGCATAGACCAATGGTTTCGAACCTAGTGAAGCTGGCATTGAGAGTCTTTCTTTTTTGTTTTTTTTTCCTTTATTCAACTTCTAGACTCTTCCTCTTTAAGGTTTCCAACCTCTTCCCCTCCCTCTGCAAGGTTTCCAGCCTCTTCCTCTATGGGGTGTATTTACAGATTTCCTCTTCCTCTACGGGGTGTATTTGCAGACTTACAATTTAAAGCTCTCACAAAATCATCAAAAAGTGAAAGGATTAAAAAATAACAAATTGTTGAATCTTCTGAGACAACTCTACACAGAAATCAGGTCAAGAACTGAACTCTCTGGTACAGAGAGATCTCTCGAAGACTGAGGGAAAGGTTTCATTGGAGGTAAAGGAAAATCCACTACACTGCTTGTATGAAGTCACTATCCATCTATACGATGATAGATTTAATGAGGTAGATGGAGGTTTTGATTCATAGATATTTCTTGGCAACACTTTGTGATAGCGTGGGCTGACATAGTAGCTCGAGTCGAGCAAGTGCCCACAGATGTATACATGGGCCTTCTATCAATGGGAGAGAGTGCTACTATTTGGAAACTTTCTCAATCAATGTTCTCCACTCTAAAGATTGATTCGTTGGAGTCCATGGGTTTGAGGGTTCAGGACATACCTTGCTTGTATAAGATCATTCTCTAGGAAGGGAAAGTGAGTTTCATTCTTTCTATTTTGTATTTTCCCATAAATGCTTGCAATTATGAAATAGTAGTCTCATTAAGAATGTGTTTGTGCTATTTTATTTATTTAAATTGGATATCAAACAAACCTACCATGGTAGGCTACAATTTATAAAAATACTTCGTTCATAATCCCGAGTGCCTAATGATTACCAAATTCTCCTGGGAGTTGCACTTGGACTCATCCGTCATGTCATTCATGTAGGGAAGACACCTCAACCTTCGTAGACCTCACCAGTGAATCAATGCCCATTTCCCTCTTGGAAAGCACGTTCTTAGATAAATAATATATGTAAGGGGTTTTGATTTTGTCAAGAACTAAAATGGAGATTATTATTAATGTCTACAAGTGACGTGCAGAATTGAGTGATTAATGGGGATTTGACAAAAGACATGGGGATAGCCAAAGTTTTCGACTGCCTAATGTGAGTCCAAAATACTAAAGGAGGTCAAATTGGGTAGAACAATTGTCTGTAGATTATCAAGAGAGGTTGACAAAGAAGAAGAACAAGAACAAGAGGATGTGGCTTCAGTAAATCAAGAAGATGGAGAAGAGCCGCATGAACCTCCATCTCCATCCTCAAGTTTAAGCTCTTCTTATTCCTCCTCTTCTTATCATTCTAGTTTTCATAAAAAAAACGCTTGTAAAAATCCATTTTTGAAGCTTGATTTGCCCATGTTTAATGGAGAAAACAATGCAGAAAAACTTAGCAATTGGATAAGACAGATCGAGGTTTATTGTTGTGTGCGACAAATTGAAGAACAAGAAGAAGAAGAGTTGAAGGTTCAATCGGCATTTCTTCGATTATCCAGCATGACTATCCTATGGTGGGAGAGAAAGCTTCAAAAAGGTAACAAGCACAATGGTAAACTTCTCTCCTCCTGGTCTGAATTTACTTCTGCATTGAGAAAACAATTTTACCCATTGTGTTACATTCAAAAGGCTATGATGGAATGGAAAAAATTGAGGCTAATTAAGGGTAAAAATCTTCAAAGTTTCATAGAAGAATTTAGAAAGAAGGATGTTGAATTGAATGTGTCTTTAGATACTTCATAAAATTTGATGAAATACATTTATGCACTTCCCAATTATATTATTCATACATAGCTATTGTTGAATCCTGCTAATCTAGATGAAGCAACTGTGCAAGCAACACACATTAAAAGTAGGGGAAAGTATGTACAAGAAGAAATTCCATCCAAGCAATCAAAATACCATTTCAAAGGAAAAGGAAAGGATAAGAGGACAACTACAACAAAGAAAGAGAAGAAAGAGCTCCATTGCACTCATTGTAAGCCAAATGGACATGACGAGGAGCATTGTTGGCAACTGCATCCAGATTTAAGGCCAAGGAAACTCGGTGGAAAAGGAAAGCAAAAGATTGTTGCTACAACTCAACAAGACTTCGGATCTGATTTAGGCGATGAAGAGTTTATTAGAGCACTTGGTTTACAGGGTAATCATTCCTTTCATGCTAGTTCAAGTCCTGCAATTTCATCTCTTGAAAATGATAGAAGAAGAAGTGAATTGTTCCACATAAAGGTAGTGACAAAACACACAAAAGTGGAATCTTTATTTGATCCAGGCTCACAGGTCAATTTGATTTCTAAAAATATTGTGAAGAAGTTGGGACTAACCACAATACATCATCCCAAACCTTACCCTCTAGGTTGGGTGCATGGCAATGCAAAAGTTCAAGTTACCAAACAGTACATAGTGAGGTTTGTTATTGCTTCTAAACTGATAGTTGAGGCTGATATGGATGTTGGTCCTTTGGATATATTTGGCATTGTATTTGGGAGTCCTTATCTTTATAATAGAAAATCTATCTTCTTTCGATATGAGAAAAAGTACAATCTCACAAAAGATGGTGTGGAATATATTGTTAGAGCCCTTGGCATGAAGGACAACTCATCACTTGTTAGTGTAGGTTCAATGAAAAGAATTGTGAATGCTAACAAGAAATTAGTGCTTATATCCATAAAAGCAAAAGATCATGACAAGTCTCTTGATGGTTTTGATCATTGTTTTAAGAATGAATGTTTGAGATGGGAAGTCTCTCAATGGGGAGGAAAGCAACAAAAATATTTCGACATCCCAGAGGAGAAGATCAGTGCAACACCCCAACATCTCCCTTGCTATATCCCCAACCACCATTTCAAGTGAAGAAGTTTGGCTTGGAGGACAAGCTCCTCTATCTCTTGGGTATGCTTTGTATTATTTCCTTTGATAACATGCAAGCTTATACTTCTCATGTAATTGGGTATTTTGGGATTATAAGACATTTGTCTTGGATGAAAATCATGAATGTAAAGGGGTGCATGATTTTCTTTTGTAATCCCATTGAATAGAAAATTAGGGATGCATGTGCCATTTCCTATTTCTTCTCATCCCTAGAGTAATATCTTAATGGATTTTGTATGGGGATTAATTATGTGAAAAGTGGTCCATTTCATATAGAAGATTTAGTAGATACACCAAGCATTCCAAGACCATTTCAAAGCTAGGTGGATTGAGAAGAAAGTGGGGGAGCAATCCCCTCACATATACATTGACTGATAAGGCTTTTGGAGGCCAAAATTCTCTAAATGGGGAGGAATGATCCAAGAGGTTCTCCAAGGGTCAACATTTTAAACTAAAAAAATATTAGCACTAGATTGAAGACCTCATCGAGATGATCCCAATGGTGCAAACAATGCATCAAACAAACGTCCTATCCAAAATTTATGACATTCTAAATTATATGACAAACATACAAAGTTGGGAAAAAGGGTACAAGAGAGACTGCCAACGTGGCAACAATTGTAAGTGCCACGTAGAAGACCGTACATATGACATGGCATCCAAGTTGGTGGGCTAATGTTGTAGGTTACTTGGAAGAAAAAAGGTACAGGAGAGACTGCTAACGTGGCAACAATTGTAAGTGCCATGTAGAAGACCGTACATATGACATGGCATCCAAGTTGGCAAGCTGATGTTGTAGGTTACTTGGAAGGTGACTGGGCTACCAATCACAATTGGACACATGACATACATGGCAAGTTGTAAGATTGGCGTGGACCAATCTAGAGCTGCCATGTGGCAGCCCAAATGGTTCTATTTTAGTTTATCCATGTGGCAACCCAAATGGCTTATTAGAGCCAACGAGATTCAAACCCGTGACCTTCCATAAAACAAGCTATCCCTTTACCAATTGTGCTACAAGTGATGCTTGGAAAGCATATGAGAAACATTTTATTTAAGTTTGACTTAAACATGTTTTGGGGGGGAGGGGGGCGACTGACCTTCCCAAATGTGGAGGCATTGGATGGATGAACCCCCAACTTGGAGCATGGTTAGTGAACCTACGAAATGATCTCCCACTATATTTTAGCACATGTCAATTTTAAACTTTGGTAAGGTATTTCAAAATGGGTTTTTGAAATAATATTTTGGTTAATATCACCAAAGGAGGAGCTTAATGCATGCCATAAGCGACGAGATATGCCAAGGGAGGAAGACAGGGATGATTTTGAGGAACCATACTTATTTAAAAGTGTATAAATGTTGGCGAATATTACCAATTCTAAAAACGCCAATTATAAAATGATTGGCGATATTTTTCAAAAAATATTTTAATTTCCAAGGATTTTATATCGTTTATATAATAAGTTGGCGATTTTTAGGGTGAAAAAAATTTACCCCATCAAAATTGGGCAAAACAGGGCTTCAAAAAATGCAAAATGGCGAATCTTTTTTGGGAGAAAAACATGGAAAAATAGCCCCTTGGGCTATAATTCGCCCCTAAAATTATCCTTGGAGGCCACAAATATCAACTAATTGTTGGGATATGGATATAATATGGTTTGTTTTTAAACCATATATATAATATGCCAACGAATATATTTTTTTGGGTGGATTTAATACCACAAAATTTGGATAATGCATATGATTTTGCATTGTAAAGGAATAGGGGGAGTAATGACATGTGAAACCACTTAGCCCAAATTTAATTAAAACCAAATTATTAAAGTTAGTTTGGCTAATTGTTGTAACAAGTGCAAAACAAGCATTCCATTCATGCAAAGGAGTTGTAATCAAGTTGGTGGGTGCCCAAAATTGGGACTCGTGTGAAACTACCTAAGGAAACCATTGTAAACTATTTAAACCAAAGTGTTTTTCCATGTTTGTGGAGATTGTTGAGAGCTTGTTGTGAGCGAGAGCTCATTGCGAGACTTCATGTTTGGAGAGAGCCTTCATGGGGAGACTCTATTTTTGAATTTTCATTTAGGATAACTTCGGAGAGATTACTTGTGGAGATTTTATGTTTTGAGATCCAAGTTCCTTTGGCACAAGTCCCTATGTAGCCTGCCATATTAGAAGAGAGGGAAGTGATTGTTGTGACTCATGTAAGGAGAAGATGGATGTATTTGTAGTCGATTTTCACCGCCTTTATAATCTAGAGTCGTTGGTGAAATCAGTTTATGGATCCAAGAGACAGGTTTTCTCCTTATCCAACCATCATGTTGTATTTTCCATGTAAGTTGCCATCATTTTGCTGAGAATTATAAAAATGCCTCCCCATTGAAGAAGCAGGCCCATAGACGTAGTCCTTGTTGGACGAACTCTATTATCAAATTTGTGCCTTCGTGTGTTTATGGTGTGCTATTCTTTTTTAGTATCCTTCATTATGGTGCACAATTTATGTTTTTTCATGCTCTTTTTAAATCAATTCATGATAAGTCTAAGGATACAGAGATGTCGATCAAAACGTCACTTTCTAAAAAGTATTTGTGGCCACTAGAAATGCTAATTTGGAAAGTTTTTGGTCCATGTTTTGTTGGATTAGTCCAGGTTTAATGATATGCTGAACCAATTTGAGAGTGCAATTCTTTTTTCTATGTCTTTGGAGGATCTTAAATCTTCAATCTATTTTGATAATTTAAAAACACAAAGTTGTTATAAATAAATTAAAAATTGAATTTTTAAAAAACATAAGATAGTCAATATTTTCATGATCTCCATAACTATCAATTTCACAAACTTTACCACTAAGATCATTTTACAACAACAAATAAAAGTGTAATCAAGATACTACACATACAAATATCTAAAACCAGTAAAAACATCTAACTAATATTGTCTCAAATCCATCCCAATGACCACACACCATAAATAATAATAAAATATAGAAAAAACAAAAAGAATGTAAGTATGTAAACGTGACAATATAAAATTATGGAAGCAATTTAAAAATGAAAGAAAGAAAATCCCTAACAATAAGGATACTTGGACAATAAAATTGCGTTCAAACAAGGATTAATTCTCTTTATAGATCTATTAGGATTTTTGTTGATTTCCTCTCTAATGGTTTTCGACTTTTATAAGAGTTAAGGAATATCCTCGTATTTCTTTCATCTCAATTTCGTCGACTTTCATAAGAGTTAAGGAATATCCTCGTCTTTCTTTCTTTATCTCAATTTCGTCGTTTATCCTTGGTCTCTAGTATTTTTTAAATGTTATATTTATAACAAGTAACAAATACTAATGGTTTTCTCCTTTCATGAGAGTAGAGAAAGAGCATTATCTTTCTTTCTTTATGTCATTCTCATCCTTTATTCTTGGTCTCTGGCATTTTTAAAATGGTAATAGGTAAAGTCCATTTTAGCAAATTTACACTTGTTTTTTACACAACACCATGTAAATATATTTTAATTCCGATTTCTCTTTTTAACACAAAGTGCAAAGTTTGTGAAGCTCAAAAAAATAATATAGATATACAATAAGATGTAAAATAGTAATTCACATCACTTACAATTTAAATCACTCAAAAAGACCCGATAATGAGGGTTGGGATGCATTTTATCGAAATGGGTAAAGATGGGTCCAAAAATAAAAAAATTCCATCTTGGTAGATTGATTTCGAGCAAATGAAACGTCATTTTAGGAATCTGAAAGAGTTTCTTGTGAAAAAATCAACTATCTTACTGACTGTGCTTATGCTTTCAATTATTAACCAATGTACATTATGTGGCTTGTATTTTACTAAGCCAATTTTAGCTAATTTACACTTCATTTTTTACACAACACTGTGTAAATCTATTTTAATTTTGATTTCTCTTTTTTACATGAGGTGCAACATTTTTGAAGCCCAACAAAAGTAAATATATGTGCAAAAAGGTGAAAAATAGTAATCCACGCCACTTCCAATTTAAGTCACTCAGAAAGACCCAACAATGAGGGTTGAGCGTGCATTTTATCGAAGTGGGTAAAGATGGGTCCAAAAATGAAAATGTTCCATCTTGGCAGATTGATTTTGAGCTAATGAAGCATTATTTGAGGAATCTACAAGAATTTCTTGTGAACAATGCATTTATGTTCTAGATTGTGCTTATACTTTCAATTATTGACCAATGTTCACATTGTGGCATGCATTTTATTGAGCCCATTTAGCAAATTTACCCTTTGTTTTTTACACATGTTGGCCCTAGGTAAGCTTTGGTTATTTTTGGTACCAGTTTTGAATTTTGGGTCGAAGTGAAAATGGAGTAGCGATAGAATGGTCAAGGAAGTGGTCGGCTCTTGAGTTTTGGGCGAAGTTTGAGGAAAAATAATTGTTTTGACGAATTCCAATCGAAAGGTTGGTTAGTTAGTTAGAGATTTTGTTCACTTACTGGGTAGTGGGTGTGGGATGTAAATCAGCTAGTAGAGCCTATAAATTTGTAAGGGATCGAGATTTTTGGGGTTAGCTTGAGTGAGAAAAAATCTATAAGAAAATCTAAGTTGTTATATCTTTCAAATATTGTGTATAAATTTTGTCGAAGATTTGCATGTATGAAGTCAATCTGTAGGTTATATGCGCAGATCTAATGTAATGGGGTGTTGGAAAATGTCGGCAGGCAGTGTGCACAGACTAAAAGCGTTCAAGAAGCAACTCTTTTAATAAACAAGTGTTTTTTGTTTTCTCCTGATTGGGTTTCCATGTTAAAATCCTTGTGTCGACTATCCATGATGTGTTTGTGTGATGTGTACTATTATTTTATCTTGCAAGGATGGATGTATGAATCGACACAACATCGCTTAAACAATGATATGAATATGGTTAATGTTGTGAATGATTTTTGGTCAACTATCGCAGTTCTTATGGCGTAGTTCATTGTTTCAGCATTCGGTATGATGAATATCGCCTTCATCACTACAAAAACTTGGTTCGTCAATGAGCTTTGTTATATATTAAATTACCACCCTAATTAAGGTCACGGATCTTAGTCCTTTGAAAGGTAAGTACGGGAGATTAAGCTAGTGCCCAATGTCACCACAACCCAACTTCTCAAAACTTTAGGTAAACAAATAAGGCCAAGGGGGGGTCCCTAATTTTGGTGAAGGATATCTATAAACACTCAGACACCATACAAATACCTTTCACAAGAAACCTCTCAATTTGAGACCAGTTTCTTATGGGGTCAAACAATGAAGCATAAAATGACAATATAAGAGGGTAGGAGTTACAATACTTTATAGTCAATTGAAAGATATATAACTCTAATTACTTACTATTGTTATGATAAAGAAAAAATCAATAACACTTAAAAAGAGATGAAAAACCACTCAAACTTCACCAACTTACCATATAAGGTGTGCCTTTAGGGTTATGGTAAAGGACATTCCTAAAGAGGGTAAAAGGAAGCTCTAAATTAGATATTAAAGTGCTTAACTAGATCTGGTTTAATCCCTGACTATCCCTCAAAATAGATGGTGGACCCACTTAAACTCTTTCAACAGGTGCCTAACCCCCTAAAGGCCAAACCTGGGCCTTTCCCTTGCTTTTTTTGGCCTTCAAAACTTGATTATTTAATTGTTTTACCTACTATACCATATATGAAAATGTACCATAAAATAACATAAAGAATGGTATATCTTTGAATCCCACCATAGGGAGGATACTCCCTTAAAGATACACCATGAAATCTTAGTGGGGGGGCATTTTTCAAGCGGATAAGATGCTTTGAAAGATAAATATTTTTTGGTTTTTTTTGTATTTATGTTTTTAGCGTTTTCACAATATATTATTTTTGTATTTTGAATAGATATAAATAACATAAATGTTATAAAAGATTGAATAAGAGAAGGGGTTAAACCTTAGTCTTTAACTTAGGGAAACAAGAGATCAAGATTATTGTCCCACCTTAATGTGGAAATTCAATATTTATTAATTAGGGAAAAGACTAGTAATCCTAGGTGATTCAAAGTAGTCCTTAGCCTAATTAGGGAAAATAATGAATTCCAAGGCTCACTATGGAGAGCTCCTTCAACATAAAACTCTCCTCTAACAAGGTTAACAAGATGTAAAATAAAACCCTTATTAACTCACCTTGCCAAGGTGCACAAGAGGCAATACAAAACAAGATATTGGAATATCTTATGAACATCAATAAAGAAAAGAGTAAGACAAACTAAAGATATTCCTTAGCCATGAGTTATCACAACTATTCTTTGAATCAACCTTGCAATAGATAGTGAAACACTAGAAATACATCATTCATCCTTCAAAGTAATAGAAACATGCAAAAGAGAGAGGTACTATCCTTAGAATATCATATAGACCAAGATGAAAAGTAATAAGATCATGTTTGAACCCATATTCTTGTTACAAATGAGATGGGGTGATATTTATTTATATGGAGCAATCTAGCCTCTTTAATTTTAGAGCCTATCTTACTAAAAGTAAAAGTAATTCAAAATTAGGCTTTGTCACCCACAAGTTAGGGACTAAACCTCAAAGAGCCATAAAATAATAATAAATTGATGCAAATGGATTCAACCAAGTGGAATATTGAGCCTAACAGAGGAGGTCATGCCCCAACTAACCCCAACGATGTGATTTTTTCTTAACGTTCTCCTTTTAGTAAGGTAAGGACTTCTTCAAAGGATCAGATATACTTGAGTTAGGAAATTCTGATGTACATTGTAGAAAACTACTGATCATCAACCTAGTAGTTCTCTAATCAACATCCAATTTCCTAATTCATTCATGATCAACATCCAAATAGTTCTCATGGTCAACATCCAAATATCATATATACATGATCAGATATACTTGACTTGGTCTTTCAATCCTTCAAAGTAGTTATATTTGAGGTATGTTGGTATACGTTACGCATGAATGAATGTGATCATGATAGAAATGTTATCAATGGATTTACCATGATTAATACAAATTTATTTGAGTTGGGTACATATATTTATGGCATTCCAAGTCAATGTGATTAGGTATTCTATTCACAAGTGCCAAATAAAGCAGGTTGGTCATATGTAGTTAGGTATGAACCAAGAGGAAGGCCTATAAAGTATATTGCACTAGAAGAAGTCAATATTCAATAAGATCAGGAAGATGATGTATAGGAGCAGGTACATATATCATAACAAGCAGTTGAATAAATTGAAGGTTGTGATGCAGATAAGGAGTAGGTAAATGTCATAGCTAAATAATTTGAAGATAAGATATATCATAAATAGTTAGATGTGTTAGACGGAGAAGTTGACGATGTTGTTAAGGACAATTCTTTCAGTGATTCAGATCTTGACAATTCTGATTTTGATTATGATAAATAATAAGAATACTAATGAAATATATGATATCTTTTGAAATTCCCTATGAGGTTATATTTAGTTAAGTTGATTATGTCAAATTCCATGATATGCAAACACAATTTGGAAAAAAATCTACATTAGACTCTTTTCATAGTCAACTTAAATGTAATTTTATCCATTGACTATGCATGTTTTATTCTAGGATGTTTGTGGTCCATGATGTTAGATCTAGGTCCATGGATATGCAATTCATTAGATAGTCATTGAGACTAATTTGAATGTCTTTTGCCAAGGATTTTAGCTCAAAATATAGTATTTGTTTCTTCCTTTTTTTAAATCTTCCATGCTTTTTTCATGGAGGAAATTATTCATTATGTTCCTTTGTGCTTTCCAAAAAATTCCTTAGGTTACTTTGCACAGTGATTCATTAATGTGTCTATAACTAATACTCCTACCATACAATGAGGATGATGAGGAGGAGGAGGAGGAGGAGGAGGAGGTTGAAGAGGATGATGACGATGACGATGAAAATGATTTGCAAATCATGATGATGGTGATGATGAGAAATACCCATGATTAATACCCTACATGGACTTTTTAAAGAAAAGTAAATGTTATTTCCAAGTAGCCAAAAGATAAGAATGTTACTTGGGTGCATAATGAATTGTGTTATTGTGACGAATTATTTTACTCAAAAAAATATATATTAAGGGAAAGGAGAGACAATTTATTTCTCTAAGGAATATTTGTTGAAGGAAACAAGACATTTCTCTTCATGTATAAGGGTATGTTTTAATTTAACAATAAATTTGAGGAATATTGTTCCAATATGAATTTAATTTTGACAATTAGTAGACACATTTTATTCTCATAATACCATCCAAGGTTCAACTAGACTCTAGGTCACACTTAGATCACACTTATGCTATAATTTTTACTCATCCATCTATGTTATATGTGCATATTGCATCTAGTAAACTTGTCTTTGAGAGATGGACAACAACTGACTTACTGATAACGATTAAGAATCATGACATAATTATGGGAAGTTTTCACTTTGTAACAAAGTATATTCATTTCCTTAAAAAGTAGGTGTGCTAGGGGTTGATTACTAAAATGGTTCTTTGAAAATTTTAATATATCCAAGGTTAACATGGGTATATTTTAACTACAAATAATTATTAACCCAATACTATCAACTCCCTCACAAGATACTGGTATAAAATTATTATTTATTATATTCAATTCTAAGATTGATATTTTTGTTAACATTCCATCAAGGACAAAGCAACACTTTAGTAATTTATTTACTTACTTATTTTTAATATATTTTTAGACGTTTTTGAAAATCAATATACTTATAAGGATACTTTAAATCTAAACAAAGAAAGGTCATTAGAGTAAGTCTCGACCACTAGCCTTTAAGTTTAGTTCACTTGGAATTGCAAATAACTATGGATTGGATTCATAAGTAATGAACTCGTCCCTAAATAAAATCTACATAACTTGATCAATCCTCTCCACAATGATATATTCATGCATTCATCATGATCCAAAATGAATTATCAACTAAGGTTTGGCTCTATAGGGTATGCATTTAGGGATACATATAGGGTTTGGATCATACACTTGAACCTCTAGATATTTCTCTTAGATGGAATCACATGCCATACTTTTGATGATCTACTTAGTGTCAAATCCCTTTCCACTAGGGTTTGAAGCTTGGATTGTGGTATGATGACTTACAAAAATAATATCTTAGTTAGGCATTCTATTAGCCAAAATGGGATGATGCATTGACTCCTTGATGAATTTGTTTTCAATTAAAGTTCCATTTCTTTATAGGGTCTCCACTAATTTGAAATACTCAAACTCTTCTCACATGGATTAGGGCATACCTAACATACTCACCATTCAAACTTTTGTTCCCTAAGCTCAAACACTTTTATTTTTTTTAGGATTCACCTCATAGGTAAGGTATCCAACCTTAGGAGAGGAAAATCCATTTCTTCCCAATTTTCTTAAATATTATCTCCAAGGTTCTAAGATTCTTTCAAATTTTCTCTTTCCAAGGGGTATCCATGCATGTTGACCCCTATTTCCCTTCATGATCCAGGAGGATATTGGTGGCCACCCACATATTCCACTTGTACCCCCACCATTGTTTCTTTCAGTTTTCCAGTTTCCTTAATTGTAGCACAATTTACTATTTTTGGCAGCTTTCGGGTCCTAAACTTTCGGAACCGTTTTGAGGCCCTAAACGACGTTTTTTTGGCATCGAATGGTAGGGAAAATATGATTCCATTTCGGACTTGATATTTGTCATTTATGGATATAGTACTTAAATAGATCTTTCTAACGATGTATCATGTGCGTCAAACGAAGGTAGTATGCTAAAGTTACGACCCCAAGAAATTGACGTACCAAGTTACCAAACGGGGCCCACATTCTGGCGTTTCACCTCCTAGGGTTAGGTTTTTGGATGTGTAGGGTTTCCATTGTTTCTCAATAATATATAGGCCTTTGAGCCTCATTGTAACACAGAGTTCAGAGGCATGTAGCCGCCACATCTCTTCTCAGAGATAAGCTACCAGCACTCTAGCTAGTTTATTTCCATTCTGTATGTAAACCAATTTCAGTTACTGATTAATGAAATGAAGTGTTATTTCCACTGCATATTTGTTTCTATGGTTATTTGTGTATTCTCTTGCACTCCTGCAAAAATCCGGATCAGTGGTATCAGAGCAATCTGCTCTTTCTCGATCCTTCTTTGCATGTCCCAATGAGGGCGGGGTATAAAGAGTTAGGGCTCGATCTGGTTGAAGCTTTGCATGATCAGCCTCGCAAATCCCGATGGCCACCCATGCGGGATGAAAAGAAAGACGAGGGCGCATAAGATCCTATCAAAATGTTTCTTGAGGAGTCCCTTGAAAAACAAAGGAACGCAATGATGGATAACTTCACCCAGGTCCTTCAACAACTTGCCACTGGCGACGCATCTGCATCTAGCAGCCACTCTGGAGGCACAACCCCTTTTAAGGTACAAGTAAACTTCGACATTCCCATATTTGATGGCCCAATAGATGCAAACGCTGTAGATAGATGGTTGAATCTATTAGAAGGATATTTCTCAATTCATGACTTTTTCGACCGGGAAAAGATTACTTTTTCTCTACTCAAAGCCACCCCCCATGTCAAGGACTAGTGGGAACCTACTGTGAGAGAAAGGACAAGGAGGAACCCTCTCTGTTCTTGGCCGTATCCACTTGGAATTCCATCCGAGATGCCATAAAGGGACAATATTATTTGGTGGGGAGCTATGAGGACAAGTGCATACAATGGACTACGCTGCGGCAACAAAGAGATCTAGATGCGCATGTGTTATAGCGGATTTCACCACTCCAANAGAACACAAAAGTGCTCCAAAGGGACAAAGGGATGCAGACTCAAGCATAAATTCTGGCAACAATGGACTATAGTTTCGTTGCTTTCAATCTCTCTATATGACTTCAATGTACCAAGGGATTCCTTTATAGCTTCACAAGGGATAATGAAGGGTCGAATCTANGAATCACACTTTGTATGGCCTTCCCCTGTCCCGCTGCAGACTCTTTACACCCCATGGACCATCTTTTATCCTTTGATGTTTCCTTGATCATCCCTAAAACTATATAAAAAATGATATACGCGGATTTTTACCCAATAACCGCGTACATACGCGGGTTTGACCCCTATAACCGCGTACATCGGGATGTGTGCATAATCCAAATCCTTTTGGAGTTTTCCTTGACATGGATATGGAAGGCCAGGAGTCAAATGAGTCGGATCCATGTCAAGGAAAACTCCAAAAGGATTTGGATTATGCACACATCCCGATGTATGCGGTTATAGGGGTCAAACCCGCGTATGTACATGGTTATCGGGTAAAAAGCCGCGTATATAATTTTTTATATAGTTTTAGGGATGATCAAGGAAACATCAAAGGATAAAAGATGGTCCATGGGGTGTAAAGAGTCTGCAGCAGGACAGGGGAAGGCCATACAAAGTGTGATTCACCTGGAGTGGTGAAATCCGCTATAACAGCATGAGCTGACGAATCTGTTCCATACCCTGCGCACCAAGTTGGGTATCAAATATTTAGAGAAACATTTGGTTCTGAAGTAACGCAGTTGTCTACACAGATAGATTCAAGAGGAAATGGAGTTCCTCGACATCTCCTCGCTTGGTACGACATATCGGTATGCTGCCAAAATTGAGCAAAAATTCAAACAAAAAAAGCAAGACTTTGGATCTGCGAATCAGAAGCAAGGGAAAGGTGCCCCCAATCCGCAGAACCAAGGACACAGCCAAGGCATGGTGACTCAAGAAAACTTGCCAAAGCCATAAGCAAAGAGAAACACTCCAAAGCCGAAGAAGGAAGTGGGAAAGTGGTGCGAGTTCCATAAGAGTCCCCTCACAATACAAGTGAGTCACCGATGGCCGAGATAAAGGCTTTTGAATTGGATGCATACTCTGACACTGAATCAGAACCCAAGAAGTGGAATGACATGGGGAAGAAGATTATCGATGCAGAACCCAATGCCATCGTTGCCACCATGAAGATCCAAAAAGGAAGAACCAGAAGATTCAGAGGAGGAGTAGCGTCTTTTCCACTCCCAGATGTGGGTAAAGGGTTCCCCTCTACAGTTCATTTTCGACAGTGGGAGCCAAAAGAACCTGATTTCATCAGAGGTCGTGAAGCAGTTGGGTTTTCTGACCACAGCACACCCGCAGCCGTACACCATCAGGTGCTTCACCAAGGATGAGATCTTCGCGTCATCCAACAATGTCGCCTTCCCTACAACATCAAGCCCTTCAATGATGAGGTATTATGTGATATTGCTCCTCTTGATGTTTGTGATGTATTATTAGGTCAACCATACTTATGAAAGTGACATGCTGTGTATGAGTCCCGGCCTCACGCCGTTATTATTACTTTGGGAAATAATTTGTACAGGATACCAGAGGTACCACCTCCTGCCGCTATCTCTTTGGTTACTACAAAACAATGCAGTAAGCTCATTTCCAAAATTGAGAAGTTTGTTTTCTTGATGATCCGCCCCTAAGGAAAGAAGAATATCATGGCCACGACCTCCAGACAGGGCCCCTCCGCACAACAACAACAAATGGACAAGGTTATGGAGGAGTACCGAGACATATTTACCTCACCCACCGGGGTGCCTCTCCACTGTTAGGTTAAGCACCCCATCGATCTGACCCCAGGTGCGCTACTTTCCAATGGACCGATCTATCGATGCTCTAATCTGGAGAATGATGAAATCAAGAGGAAAATTCATGAGCTTCTGCAAAAGTGTCACATCCAGCCAATTTCATCACCTTGCGGGAGCCTGATCATGTTGGTACAGATGAAGGATGGGACTTGGAGACTCTGTATTGACTATCGGGCGATGAACAAGATCACTGTCTAGAATAGGTACCCGATTCCACGGATTGATGACCTCTTGGGCCAGCTTAAAGGGGAGAAATATTTTAGCAAGATTGACTTAAAGTCCGGGTATCAACAGGTACCGATCGAACCGATTGATGTGTGGAAGACTACCTTCAAAGCCAAGGAGGGCCTTTTCGAATGGTTGGCCATGCCTTTCGGGCTGACAAATGCTCCTGCAACCTTCATGAGACTGATGGACAACATCTTGCAGCCATTCACCAACTCATTTGTAGTAGTGTACTTGGATGACATCCTGATATTCAGCCAGACTTGGGAAGAGCACCTCCACCACATCCGACAGGTCCTCCAAACACTGCAGCAGCACAAGTTGTGTGCCAATTTGGACAAGTGCACTTTTGGCATGACCCAGGTTCAGTATCTGGGATACATTATTTATGAGTGTGGGGTACATGTGGATCCAACCAAGATCCAAGTCATTCAGGATTAGCCAACCCCAACTACTCTAATAGAGCTTCACAGCTTTCTAGGCCTTGCTAATTTCTACCGTAGATTCGTGTTGGGATTCTCTCATATCATTTGGACCTTGATTCAAGTCACCAAGGGAGGAGCAAAAGCAAAATTCTTTTAGTCGAAAACTCAACAGGCGTTTGCAGAATTGAAACATCACCTCTATTGTGCCCCAGTGCTCACATTACCAAACTTGCAACAACCATTTGAGATCGAGACAGATGCCTCTAACTATGCTATTGGGGCAGTCCTTACTCAACAAGGGCATCCAGTTTCATATCATAGTGAGACACTGTTCGGCACAGTCCGTAAATATCTCACTTGTGACAAAGAGATGTATTCCATTGTACAGGCTTGCCGACAATGGAAGCATTGCATTTTGGGGAAGGAAACAATTATCCACACAGACCACCGACCCCTGCAGTTCATACAAACACAAGGGAAGTTACAGAACGATCGCCATCAGAAGTGGTCCACATATCTACAATATTTTCATTTGAACATCAAGTACAAGAAGGGAAGCACCAATAATGTTGCAGATTGCCTCAGCCGACCACTGATCGTGGTGATAACCACCATGCTCAACTCTTGTGGGCACGAGACTTCTGATTGGCCGCTTCTCTACAAGAGCAATCCATAATTCAGCCACACATACCAGACACTCTTGAAGGGAAGCCAAGTTCCAAAATTTCACCTCCAGGATGTACTACTATGTCACATGGGACACCTTTGTGTTCCTTCAAGTGAGTGTGCCAAGATGATTTGTCAAGCGCACTACAGTCGGGTCGCTAGGCATTTTGGGGTCAAGAAAATAGTGGCAGTACTGTAGAAGTATTTCTATTGGTCGAATCTTCGACAGGACATCGAGAAGTACATCCGATCCTACACTTCCTGCGCCATTTCCAAACCATCCATAAAGAAGCAAGGCCTCTATACTCTGTTGCCTACCCCTAGTCGACCTTGGGAATCCATCTCCATGGATTACATGTTGGGCCTTCCTTCTACTAAGCACTGCAATGACTGTGTGTTTGTGGTCGTTGACAGATTCTCAAAGATGGCCATAATGGCAGCCTGCAAGAAGAATATCACAATAGAAGCCACTGCTAAACTCTTCTCTGAACGAGTGTGGGTACACTTTGGGATCCCATAGTCTGTAATCTCAGATCGAGATAGCAGGTTCCTTAGTACATTTTGGTCTAGCCTATGGTCAATGCTAGACACCAAGCTCACAAATTCCACAGCTTTCCATCCCCATACTGATGGCTAGACAGAGGTCGTTAACAGGATGATCGTACACATTTTTCGCACGTACAACTCAAAGCATCCACGCACACTGGATGAGAGCCTCCCCTGTGTACAACACAGCTATAACCGGGCCCTCCACAACTCAACCAACCACAGACCCTTTCAGGTGGGCTTGGGATTCCAGCCACTATGTCCCATTGATGTAGCCATGCCATTTGTAGCTACTCAGGCTGATTCAGCTCATATCTAGTCTGAAT
Source organism: Pseudotsuga menziesii (assembly GCA_001517045.1). Taxonomy (NCBI): domain Eukaryota; kingdom Viridiplantae; phylum Streptophyta; class Pinopsida; order Pinales; family Pinaceae; genus Pseudotsuga; species Pseudotsuga menziesii. The sequence continues at coordinate 186,720 of LPNX010720624.1, read as the reverse complement.
TTTCCAAGGTGAACAGCTTCATTGAGCGCATTCAGCACATTCACCAACAGGTTCATAACATATTGGATAGATCCAATGCTAAGTACAAGCAGCGACATGACCAGCATTAGGTGCAACACAAATTCCAGGTGGGCGACAAAGTGTGGCTACATTTGTAGAAGGAGTGCCTCACTGGACCCCACCGCAAGCTTTGCCTGCTCTGATATGGGCCATACACCATCACCAAGGCTATCAGGGACAATTTATTTCATCTCAGTATTCCACCATTCCTTGGTCTGCATCCAGTGTTCAATGTGGACCGCCTTCAACCCTAATTTCCACATCTACTAGACACATCAGACGTGGCAGAACAACTCACACCAAACAAGTTAAACCCCGACTGCATGGAACAAGCCACAACTGATTGGATTATGGACACATAGATCAAGAACACCCACCAACAGAAGATCCAGCTATATCGAGTTGTCAAAGCAGGCCAACTCCTTCACCAGGGAAAGTGGCTCACCAAGGACCAAGTTCAACAGAAGTTTCCTCATCTCATGGAGGAACTCAATGCAATGGGGACCATTGCTTCCTAAGGGCGGAGGAATGATCTAGGAGGATATTGGTGGCCATCAACCTATTCCACTTGGACCCCCACCATTGTTTCTTTCAGTTTTCCAGTTCCCTTAATTGTAGCACAATTTACTATTTTTGGCAGTTTTCAGGTCCTAAAGTTACGACCCCGGGAAATTGATGTACCAAGTTACCCAACGGGGCCCACATTCTGGCGTTTCACCTCCTAGGGTTAGGTTTTTGGATGTGTAGGGTTCTATTGTTTCTCAATAATATATAGGCCTTCGAGCCTCATTGTAACACGGAGTTCAGAGGCATGTAGCCGCCACATCTCTTCTCAAAGATAAGCTACTAGCACTCTAGGTAGTTTATTTCCATTCTGTATGTAAACTAGTTTCAGTTATTGATTAATGAAATGAAGTGTTATTTCCGCTGCATATTTGTTTCTATGGTTATTTGTGTATTATGTTGCGTTCCTGCATAAATTCGGATCACTTCATCAGAAAATTATGGAACCATCATCTTCATCATAATCATTCTCAATGTCCTCATCATCATCATTACCATCGTCATCGACAACATATATATACCTTTGGAAACCTTGAAAATCTGGTAAAAGTACTAGATGCTTATCAGAAAGCAACAGGGATGGAAATCAATACAGGGAAGTCAAAGTTATCATACAACAATGTACATGAGGACATCCTAACATAGGACAAGGATTTAATTCTAGTCTTTGTAGCCCCATTATCAGAAGGGTTCAAATACCTAGGGTTTCAACTGAAACCAAATGCTTACTCATTCCAAGATTGGACTTGGATCTACAAAAAAATTGACAACAGAGTTTCTATGTGGACCAATTGGTTCCTTTAGAGGCGAGGGCGCTTAGTCCTACTGAAAGCGGTACTACAAAGAATCCTAGTCTATTTGGCTTCAATATCATACATTCCAAAAGGGATACTAACAAAAATTAGGAAAAAAATGCCTATCCTTCCTATGGACACCAAGTAAAAAGTAGAAGGAATTCCTTTAGTGAAATGGACTACCAAGTTAGTCATCCCTATCCAAAGGAGGTTGGGGAATCAAGAACACTGATCTCTTTAGCAAAGCTTTAGCAGCCAAATCTTTGTGGTGAATGGTTGAGAATCCTAAGTCACTGTGGGGTAGAACAATGAGAGTGAAATATTGTCCTAATTCCTCAATAGAGGAATGGTTCAGAACACCGGTTAAATCACACAAAGGAAAAAAATTATGCTGGAAGGATTTTGTTATGGCATTTCCTTTAATAGGAAACTAATTTGCATGGCATATTGGAGACGGAAGGATAATCAGAATTGGACAGGACCTGTGGACAGGCTTGGGAGAAAACTTTAGTTGTCAAAACAACTTATTACACAGCTAATGGAAAGAGGAGTAAGACTATTAACATGTGCATGTTCTTAAACTAAGGATGAACATAGAGGTACAGTTTGGAAAATATGAGGACTTGGGGCTCACTGAAAATGAAGAAGCAAAAGGGAACAACTACATAAGTCAGTGCAGGGATAGCTTCATTCAACTAGGAGAGGAGTGGGATAAATTAATTTGGACTTGGAATAGGAAGGATGGAATTTTCTCAGTGAAACTGGGATATGAAGCAGTGGTTCATTTAGAACACCAACAGACAGAATGCTGATGGTGTTCAAAAACATGGAAAATTCAGGATCCCCTTAAAGACATCTTAACTCTGTGGCTAGCTCTAAATAACAAATTGTTGACTCAGGAAGCACTACTCAAATGAGGCTTCAATGGGCCTGGATTGTGCTTATTGTGCAGAGTTGAAGGAGAATCAAACTCACATATTTTTTTTGCCTGCACTTATGCAGGAATAATGTGGAAACAAGTTAGCTACAATCTGGATCCCTTTTCAAATCCAGATGAGGACGAGTCTCTTGAGCACATAATGACAAATTGATGGAGCAATGAAATGGTACGTACCCATGAAGCGCTCCTAACTCTATTTGTTTTTACCATTTTGGAAACAAGAAACAAATTTGTTTTCAAAGACATATGGACATCTACATAAATAACAATCAATATGCAATTGCAGAAGCTGATGGAGCATCAAGCAGTACCCAATCCAAAACCAAGAAGAGTGCTCAAAGCTCCAAAAATAGACAAAAATTGGTCTTGGGGTTTCTTTAATAGAGCTAGTCAAGGGAACCTCCATTGGGAGGAGCTGGAGGAATTTTACACCTCAATGAGGAAACCAAATTTGATATAACCTTCGCTTTGGGGCAAGGCACAAACAATAAAGAGTAAATAGTAGCTCTCTAGATAGTTATTTAATTGGCACTGGAAAAAACAAGTTCAGAATTTACAGCTCTTTGGGGACTCCAAGATGACTATAGATTGGGAAAACAGAAAAATAAAGATAAATGCTCCACATCTCCAACATCTACTGAGAACATTAAGAGAACAAATGGTGGCATTTGAGTTATTAACTTTTCATCACATTTACAGAGAGTTAAACTCTGAAGCCGACAAGCTCTCTAAATTGGCTCTTGCTCTCCCTCCAGGTGTGATGGAGGTGAGAGAAATTGTAAATAACCAAGTTGTGAATCAATATGTAAGCTTGTAAGACTGATTGGGAAGCAAGAAAATAGGACAAGAGGATCCTTTTTAATGATAAAAGAAGCCCACAATGAAAGACATTGTGAGGCGA
>LPNX010720624.1:91324-167205 GCA_001517045.1 Pseudotsuga menziesii | reverse complement strand
GTGTTCATAAAGGTAAGACCAAAGAAGAGCTCCCTAAGACTAGGGAGTTGTGCAAAATTAGCGCCACGTTACTGTGGTCCGTTTGAAATTTTATCTAGAGTTGATCAAGTTGCATATCAGTTAGTGTTACCACCTAATTTAAAAGTGCACAATGTTTTTCATATTTCTGTTCTAAAAAAGTATGTTAATGATGCTACTCATGTAATTGATTGGAACGTTGTACAGGTAGAACCAGAAGGGGAAGTTCTGGTGGAACCAGACTGTATCCTCGGGAGGAGGGAAATTACTCTACGGAACCGCACAATTGGACAGCTGAAGGTGCAATGGAAGCACCTTAGTCCTGAAGAAGCTACTTGGGAACTGGAAAGTAAGATGCGGGAAGCATACCCGAATCTGTTCCAGGAGGTTCCTGAGGAAGAAGAATAAGTAACATCGAGGACGATGTTACATTTTAAGGGGGTGTGTATGTCACATGCCCCAATTTTGTAAAATTATGTAATTTGTTTTATTATATTTCTGAGACATTATATTAAATTTAATCCTTAGTAGGGTTGATGAATCATCAGAGTCAACAGTAATGGAGTGTAATTCAGAATATTTTATTATTAATAAATAAATTATGGAGACAACAGCATGGGAGAGCTGTTAAAAGAGGTTACTGGTCAAACTGGTGGATGGAACTAGGTGGCAAGGAAAAAGACAAGTGGCATCATCCTCAAACACTTCCTAAGTTGCAGGTGGCTCATTAAATGACAGTTAACCCAACAAAGACCTAGGCAATCTTTTAAAAGTACTGAATGAAGAGAGCTGAGGCTGCTCAGATTTTATTCCAGAGAGAATTCATTCAGGAATTTCATTGAGGAAAGAGGGAAAAATAGTAAGGAAGTGTTCTGAGTGGATTGCTGCAGTAACTTGATTTTATTTACAGCTCTTAGCTGGAAGAACTTGCTGATAAGTTCTGTATTCATACTTAGTTTGAGGACTGGTATCTAACATTGCTGCACCTAGTTCCAGCCAGGGAGACTTTGAGCAAGCTCGGGGGTCCTGAGAAGTCGCTGTCTGAGCGCTCTCCAGGAGTTGGTAGGGAGGAATGGCCTCCCATTGATGTTGTTGTCCACAGATTAAACAGGTTCTGTCATTCATTTCTTTATGTTTTCTGAGTATGAATGGATGTATGTTATGTTTATTTATATGTCTGAGTAGTTAGTTAGTTTCAGTAAAGTTAGTATCTCAGAATATCAGTAGTTAAACCTGTTAGTATTTACTGTGTTTTTCCACATCTGGTATCACCAAACCGTACTCCAGCACAGTATCTCAGTGTTGAGAAGAAGTATTCTTCTGAACTGAGCTTTCTATTTTTACTACTAGTAGCTACTAATGTCTTACAAATGCATATGTTAATTTCTTACAGATTCAAAACCAACTTTCTATTATTGTATTTCATTTGTTTCAGTAAATTCTATTGCAAAGGAAAGATAGAAGTTAGATTAAAATTTATACTATTACTGTAAGTTTCCTTTTTGGTGTTCGGATTCTGTTACTTTAAAGGTTAACATAAAGTAAGAACAGGTTACAGAAATAATAGTCTTTATTCATACTTACAGCACATTTGTAAGTAAACATTTAACTAAAGGAATAAACTAAATACAACAGAAAGTAGGTAGTATGATAAACTACAGAAGGATAAAACTTAAATACTATCTTCAGATATTATAAAATAAACTAAGGAATTAATATAAAAACAATAGAAACTTTAGAAAATAATATAAATACTACAGTAATAGCAAAGTACTCTTTTACATCATGCTATTCATATTAAAATAGGAATTTTATAACAATAATAATATTCTTCAGAATCAACTATTTCCGAACTGTAAGTAATTAATAGTTCCTAACCCTAATTCTTTTAAGATATAATTGTATAGTAGGAAATACTTGTCCTTATTTATAAGGGGGATTTAGTATAGAAATAAAGGCAAGAATATTACTTTGATTTTAATAAGTATCATGTATTAATACAGACAGTTTATAGTAAAGTATTTGTGTTTTATAAGAACCTGTTATTATCAAACATAGAAAGTATTTTAACACTCTGTGAGTAAAACTTGAAATTACTTATATCTAAGTTATGAGTAAAACAGTATCAAGATAATTAAATAATAAAATATATAAACTCTATACTATTATCAAGGTTTAAACTTTATATCAGTTATAATTTCTTTATTAATAATAAACTGAATTATAAACTGGCTTTAACACATAATTTTCCAATATACGATCAAAGGTATTTATGTACAAAAGAAAAGATATGAGTACAGGACACTCAACAATCGAGCTTAAGTAATTAAACCTCATCAGTAACCTAATGAGACAGATGTCTCCTCAACCTAAATTTTATTTAATAGAAGCAAAACAGTATTATTATCTTTCACCGCCAACTAGGGTTAAACCTAGTAACACTTTAAATACACAAAAAAAATTATTTAATAAAAAGAAGAACCAGTAATATTCTTCTTACGGCCGGGTTATTAAATAAAAAAATAGTAAACACTCTTTTTTAAATCTTTCTAATACTGCATTAAGGAAAATGCAAGAAAGAGAAACAGTTTTCAAAATATCATAAAACTGAGGGTAAAAACCCTACCCTTGACAAATAATCATAAGAACAACTAAAACTCTGTTTCATATAATAACCCTTAGCAGTAACAAAAATATACATGAAGGCGTATAGCCTGTAAAAACTTTTGAATACAGTAACGCAAGGCTTACAGCCTGCAAAGCTTTTAAACACAGTAAACGCAAGGCTTACATCCTGTTAAGTTTTTTAAACAAAACATTAACTACAAACAGGGTCTTACACTCACGGCCGTAGCCGGAGAGCTCAGTTTAAGAGCTAGGGTTTTACCCACATTGTTAAAACTTTAAAAACAAACAACCCAAAATCCATGGAGGTCAACCAGGGCTGCATCGACCAAACCAGCGCAAGGTTTCAGACAAAGATGATAAGCCGTGGAAATACCAAGGCTTACCGTGGTCATGGAGCCGTAACCCTTATTCCGGAGAAGGCAAAGAAGCATAGCAGTTTCACCTGCAAGAAGTTCATTTACACAGTGACTTTAGCAACGGTTTAAAATATAAAAGAATTATACTAACATATAAATTACTGTGCATTAAAAAAAACAGAGTAGTGGTTACCTTTTTTAGTTGGTAGCCCTCACTAGTGAAGCCGCGACCTGTTCCAGCAAGGAGATTGCCATTCGATGGCAAGAAGTTGGGTATTTCGTTCAACCTCTACAGCAAAAAGGAGACCCCAGCGACTCGATGGAGAGTATAAACCCTACAGTCGCAACTCTCTTTTTATCATTTATCCCACGACCAGTTGATAGCACCAGCCACGTTATACTGAAAGGATAATCTCTCTCGTGGGACAGAGAAAGGTGGGACAGTCACCCAACCGAGACAAGTTAAACAACAGTGGTTTATCAGAGGCAAGTAGTAAGTATGTACACACTCTAATCACCCTCACGATGCTGTAGCAGAGCTCACGAGGAGCTGAAGCAGCAGGAGGTGTAATGACGATCAATACAACAGCAGTATGGTCCCAAAGGGTTTGCAGAGCGGCCAAGGGCCCGAGGGCGAAATGGAAATGGCAAGTTAGGGTTCAATCAACTCCTTTATAGCGCCAATGCATGGACACTACGCGACCAAGTAGTACTTTGATAATTTGCATGAATTGGTTAACGTTTCCAAAGTCCACGACACTCGATTGTTGTCACAACCCATTCATCATTTGGAGGTTTTATACCTTAGTATTCCCTGCATTTTTATATTGTCAACCATGCAACGTTAGTCCTTTATATTCTAAACCTTGCTTGTTATATAACGGTTTCTATATAGTCTTGTTTGCATAAAAATAGAGATAAGTTTATGTTCAAAGGGATTATAAAATCATAGAATATGGTTATTGTATAGCATCGTGCACATAAGCATAGAGGTTTGTTTATGTGTTTAAGAATTATAGAATAATAGATTATAGTTATAGTTTAGTGGCTATAGTCCACAACTACGATGCTAGCCATTAATGGTGTTTCTATTATGATTTTTATAATTTGATTTGGTTTGTCCTAGTACTTAATTTAGATACTTATGGATAGAGAGATAACTCTTCCTTGTTATGGTCATAACATTCTTTGGTGACAAATAGACTTTGTCACTCTCCAAACTCAGGATTTATAAGAGACTTCATAAGTAAGGTAGAATAGATAACTTGATTTCTCTTTCTATTTTCTTTGTTTGTTAACCTAGTTTGAGATATCATAAAAGGATCAAATGAGATGAGTCTAGGACTGATGCTAATAGCATTTGGTTTTCAACCAAATGATACTCTTGGAATGAGTTTAGCATTCTAAAAGGAGGTAGATTTTTAAACTATAAAAGGAATACTTGTTTTGAATCATAGATCTTAAATGCTTCGATAAGGAAATTTATGGATCGAGTTTAATAATATTCCTCATTAGTTGAAAAACTGAATAGGATGCAATCTAAGCATGGAATTTTATTATTATAAGTTTAACTAAAAGAAGTAAACCTGTGAAGCTGTGATCTTTCTACCATGCTAAGTGGTTAAGTAAAGGAATAATAAATACGTTCTTATACTTATCTTCGGAATGGACATTTAAGGTTTTCGTACTTGTAGATTTACTAAACTTTATGTTACTGTAGGGAATAGCCCTCTACTATTTTTATGTGCAAAATACAATTCTTTTTAGTATTAAGTCTCAAAGGAAAATTTAGCAGTAATAAAAATAATACCTTGAGAAGCATGGTATTTCTGTCTAGCATGTATAAACTTTTACTAATCAAATTGTATGCAGAAATCTGTTCAGTAAACTTCTGAGACTTGTTTGCATCGAACCATACTTCTTACTTGTATACTTGTAATAGAAGAAAACTGCTGCGTTAGCTCGAAAGCTAAGTAAACCCAGCCCTTCACGACAAACCACCTTGTGTCGCAAACAGAAAAACAATCAGTAACTGAAAAAGAAACTGCTATTCAAAGTACAGAGTAATTAAATAATCATTCAGTTACAATTCTAGTAGCATAAACTAATCAAACAGTTAATGACTGCTTTTAATGTGATTATATGTTATTTTAAAAGTTTTAAATTTTTCGAAATTTTGGGGTTTTGACACTTACCGCGAGCATTAAACGATAGGTGGGATTACATAGGAGGGTGAGTAATAAATTTGTCTATTTTCCAATGCATGTTTGAACTTTTGTGGATTATAATAATGTTTTCGTATGCCAGAATGTAGAGTGACCAGACGACACTTTATTCATGACTTCTGAGACTGGACCTACACCAAGCCACCCGCAAATTAAGATAATTTCAAGAGTAATGAATGGTAATGTTCATGGATCATTTTGTATTCCAAGACAGAAGAATTGAATGCAAAATCTCAAGCCCCTGGCCTCATTTATATCTTCTTCTTGAAGGGCTTAAGTTTGGTTAGTGTGGTAAGTTACTAGGTAAGTCTCATTTCATTTAGTCTAGTCTTTAATATTTACATTAATTAGCTCTTTTATAGTTCTTTAAAATTATGTAGACTTTTGATACGATTTTGTTATAGTTGTACAATGCATATTTGTGTGCTCCTAATTCAACTAATGATTGACTTTGTATTTTAAATATTTAGATGAGTGTGTTTCCTTTAACTCTAGCCTGGATTGCATAGACAATTACATGAAGACGACGTGCGAGATGGGCCTCAAAAGCAGAACCACTAATCACATTCAATCTCCGATATCATACCAAATCTTAAAATAATTAATCCAAAAGAATTACTTAAATATAATATGATTATGATTATGATTATGATTATGCATTGTTTAACATAAATGCATATCCAACCCTTCCATTTGTATAGTGAAAAAGAATCAAAATAATGAGAGACCATCACCCCTGTAATGTCTGCATTTAGAGAAATTAATTAACAATGTCAAAAACCTTACATCAGCCAGCTGCTGGGGGTGGGCAACAAATTTCGAGAATGACATTATCCCTGTCAACCAATAAAAACATCAATAATTATTTTATAAAAAAATTAAAATAAATAAACAAAAATCTAACCATATAAGAATATTACACAATGAAAAAAATGATTTTCAGCACTATCCAATTAATACATCTCACCGAATACTATATGTCCAAGGACATAATAATGAAACTTTGGGCATCCAAAGATTTTTTTTATAAGTCATGCATATTATAATATGCCATGATTAAACTAGTTAAGAGGTAATAAATTGTGTGGATGAGATTTACGCTTATATAATGAATTTGTATACCATATGAAATTGAATGCCATGGAATATAACCTCGTGTGGGAGAATAGTGTGTTGGATTTGGAAAATGCTCTAGCACTGCACAAGTATCCAATATTGTTTTGGACTACAACCTCTTTGACAATAATGAAGAGCACTAAATGAACATATTTGTGTTGTTTTGTTTGGATTGAAGAGGAATGTGTCTAGCTAGTTGAACAATTAATCAAAAGGTGTGTTGGTTGAGTCCTCCAATCTGTCATGGTAAAACACAAGTTGGAATTATGATATTTTAATTCAATATGAGGAAGCATTGAGTGAATGTGTGTCAATAAACTATGTAATCATATAGAGAGAGATCCTAAATTTAAAAATGTTGGCACATTTACATGCATTCACATATTGTATTCCATTGTGTGAATGCGCTATGTGTTGGCAATGCATATAGATAATATTCCGTTTCATTTAATATGATTAACACTTGAAAGTGAATGAATTATTAATGAGTTAAACTTTTGATATAATTTTATGTGTCGTTGTAAATGCCACAATGAAATTATTATATCCATGAATATTTGCAATTGTTTGGTTGATTCAATGTTCAGATTACAAGTAGAATGGTCTTGGATAAATCAATGAAAGTAAGCCCATAATGAAGACTAGGTGATACCATATGCAACATAAAACCATTATAAGAAGAATATTGTGAAATATAATTTTTGTATGAAACATATTTAAAATTTCTAATTGAAAGTTTTATGGTGATATCTCATGGTATTTGTATGTGTATGATAGATGCGAGATGATGGATAAGTCTAGTAATTAAGGATAGATGATGGATGTTGAAGTTGAATTTGAAAAGGCATGGAAAGGATGATATATTAATGACACTAGAACCTTGTTATATGCCTTGATTTCCATGAGATATGTTATATTATATAAAACCAACAGGACACCCCAATAGTAATACTAAAAAAAATTGCACTCTTCTTGTGCAAGAATTCCTCGCAAAATGATGGATTTGTTGAGGGACTGTTTAATAGAGAATGGGATAACTTATCCTAAAGGGTGAGTGACTACAAGGAATATGTGACTTGAATAAATATATTGTGAGATATTCATGTTATATACTAGCCAAGATCAAGAACACAATATATGCATACATTAGTTGTATCAAAGAAGACATTGAGTTGAATCTCACATGTGGAAGCCATGTTGAGATGATAGATATTCTTAGAAAAAAGTGTTGGGTTGATTTACATACTTAATCTTATGTTATGAACATATATACTTAAATTATGAACATGAAAATTTTATGAATGAAATAATTGATGCTTAAAATGATTATGACATGCATGTAGTTCATTTGTTGATTATTTTATGTACGTGTTGGAATGTTAAAGGTCTTAGAGGTGGCCTAACATAGTAAATAAATGATTGGACATTAATGTCCAAGATAACCAATAGAAGACAAAAGTGGTCATGAAGAAAATGGCATTAAAGACATTTTTGAAGAATGAATACATGGGACCTTTCTAAAGAGAACAAAACATTGATGATGGTATTATTCGAAAGGAGAGAGGAATGCAATATCTTGGTCTCAACCCTTTGAACTTGGTCTTGTTTATATTGTACTTATGATTTGCATTACTATATTTGCTTCATGCCTCAAAGTATACTTACCATGGGGATTATAAAGACATCTAAACATGATCATTTTAATTTAATTAAAGGTTCCACAGTTGACTTGTGGGATAACACTGGTGGGGAAATTATTTTTCCATAAGGGAAAGGTAATGGGATACAAGGGAAGGAATTGACCTATGTCTCATGACTACTATAACATCATTCATGTTATTTTTCTACTATCATTTCATCCTAATTTTTGTGTTATTACAATTAGGAGCCCAGTAAAGTGATTAATTAATTAAAGTAATTGTTTCCAACCCTCAAGTACCTACCTTCTATTTTGTGTAATACACCAAATATGAAAATGAAAACACACAAGATAACACAAATGGATACTATCAATAACCCACACTTTCATTAAGATGGATTGATTTATTTAATGGAATAATCAACTTGCCTCTTTGAGGGGCTCCTCCTAATGAGATAAGCTCAACATTAAATATTATTCTCCATACCCTCTTATGGTCATAATATAACTCTAACCTCTTAACCACCTAGTGTACCTTCTTTAATGAGGTTCCATTATATTTATTTACTAACATAGTAGGCCTTATTTAATAATAACAATATAGTGGACATAATCCAATTTACATTGAATGCCCCACACTAATAATCTAATGGTCCCTTCAAGCCCCCCATTGCACCCCTAGGGTGAGTCATAACACTCCACTCCATTTAGTCAATAATTGCCCTCAATGCTTCATGTGAAGCAGTATAAACATCATCTCATGTCCCATGGGTGAATTTTGACCTACATGTTGAACTAGGCCAAGAATGATGGTGCATGTGAAGAAGTGTTAGCCATGATATTTAGGTAATCCAAAATGCATCATATTAAGCCTAGATCCCATGTACAAATGCTAATGGGCATGATGAAATAGTTGAAGGGACTCATCCAAAACTTAGGGCCAATGTGTTGTCATTGACACCCCATCAATGAAACTAAAGCTACACAAACTGCTAAGTGTGGTACCCCTAAATGTCATATGGATCCAAATAAGTATAACCATACAAAGAAAGAAGGAACTCTAGAGATTATGGTAATGATGGATTTAAAAGGAATTTTGCTATTGTAGAAAAAGCATACAAAGGTTTTCCTTTCACCCCAAGTTTCTCTTCATATGAAAGAGACGATTTATCAAAAATAATATGAAAATAGTGCTCATCCCAAAAATTACAACTATCCATACACCAATCCTCAAAATCATCCTCTAAATTGTACCATGCATCTCTTTCTTGTATATACTCTTCCATGATGAAAGGAGATATGATACTCATGACAGACCTCTCCTCCACTTTATCCAAAAAATTCTTCAATTGAGCAAAAACCTTGTTAAGTGTATTATTCATGTTCTGTACAATGTCCTACTTCATCTGTAAAGAAATTGCTAACACAATTTGTTTTTCCCATGGTACACCCCCCCCCACTTTGCCATGCTTCAATGTAGGGAGAATTTGTTTCTAGTGTAATAGTAGATGGAAGAGTAGTTGGAACTAGGGAATATAATATATCATATGAAATTCCTAAAAAATTGATTTTCAATGGCGTTGGTCTTGCTACAATCTGACCACTCTATCAAAAGATATGACCTCTACAAGGTCCACGGTTGTCTCCCGAAACCATAAAAATTTGTAGATTTCAAAAAGTGATATCTCCCTCTCCCGGACTCAAATTTGAGCGTTTTTTTGGAATACTATATTTTTCTAAGAGGAATTTAGATATGCAATAATATTGTGCAACTTCTAATGGAAAGGACTCAAGCATGGATGTGAGTGTCATGACCCTCTTTTTCTCTCTTAAAAAATACGTAAAAAAAATAGAAAAATTACTTCAAATGTTGTGGCCCAAGAAAGTGGCTCTAATATCAATTGTGATATACCAAATATGGAAATGCAATCACACAAGATAAAAAATGGATACTATCTATAATCCACACTTATATTAAGATAGATAGATTATTTTAATGAAATAATTATTCACTTAACTCTTCAACGAGGCTACCTCTTAATGAGCTAAGCTAAACATACGCTATTATTCTCCACACCATCATAAGGAGGACTCCATCCTTATTTAGATATCATAAGATAACTCTAACCTCCTAACCACCTAGTGGACCTTTAATGAGGTCCCATTACATTTATTTATTGACATAGTGGACCTCATTTGATAATAACAATATAGTAGTCCACTTTACTATTCGAATGGCCTCCACTAACCCCCTTTACACCCATAGGGAGGGTCATAACATTTTGAAGCAACTAATTCCAATACTATTGCAATCAAAGAGAGTTCAATTAGAACTCTTGATTCATATTTTTAAGGAAGTGGAAGAGTTGGATTAAGACTCTTACTTTCCCTCTAATTCATTCACGCAAAAGAAATAATTCAAATTAAGAAGAAAATATTGAGAAAAATGAGAGTTATTGATGAAAAAAGAGTATCCTGGTTATTGTAGCATCCATGGAGATATGAAAGAGACGTTTTCATGTAAAATTAGGCACCAAGTTTGAGTAAGGAAGTAGCTTCAATTTTTTCACTTTTCAGTGTCTTTCTTGGTTGGTTTGGAATCCTTTGGTAAAGGGAACAATGATTTTGAAGCTTTGACAAATCTTCTTCGCAATGGTGGTCTCGTAACACATCACAAGGGTGGCTTCCATAAAAGAGTTTCCCATGGTTGGGAGGAAAATGGCTCACCCAAAGTTAGTTGCTTTAATATATATATATAATATTTTTCTTCTTTGTTATGAATTCAATATTGTATGATGAAAAGTATAATTTCATTATTTGTTATGAGGATTTGCATTGAAATTTCCTGTAGGCTTAATGAGCAAATACACTTGAAATTCTATTATATGCAAAACATTTGTAGAAATGTGTTTAATCCATACAAGTCTAAAAACAAGTTTCATATTGTAGTGAAATGGAATCATGTGAAGTAAAATGAATGAAAATTTTGTACTAAGGATAGATGGCACATATCCCCATGTGTCCACAAAACAATGAGCTTCATATTTTATTGTATGACCCTTATAAACACAAAATGTATATAGATAAAATTCAGCTATAACTTGGCCATATGGTATATGTTGGAATTCAAAATTTTACAATTATTCAACATTCATATACACATACTCACCAAATTTCAAATTTAAATACATCCATTTCATTTCCCAAAATCTGAAGATCCAGTCAGGTCAACAAGGGCCTCTCAAATCCCTCATACCCCGGAAAATTTGTTTTTGTTGTGTACAGAAATTTTTTACATTTGATAGAAACGTTTTAAGAGATTAAATGATAAGTATATATTTGTTATGGATTTGTTTGAACCATGTTTAGTATTACATTGGCTTCTTAAAAGGTGGATGTTAAATCCCTGATACCCCCATAATCATGTGAATGATATGCATAGATTATTGTGTTACTGTTATAATTGGTTTTGAAGTTTGCTTTGAGGTGTTTATCTTTATCATATGATGGATTGTATCATGTTTTGTCCTTAATGGTGTGAGTTCCTCTTATATAAGGATTTATGCCATTATATATAACCATGTATTGTGTAAATATTGAGGCAAGAGGCTTGTAGATTAAAGAATCGTTATTAAATAAGACTACATATAAATGACCATTTCCTTATGCTTATTTTGACCTTAATGATCATATAATCACACTTCTAATAAATGAAGAAGGTGTTATATGCATGAGTTTAAGTACCTTAGTTATAAGCCCTAGAACTGTCCTCCTTTGGAGAAAGAAGACCTCCTCCATCTAAGATATTCTAGGAAATTGATGAAATTCTAAAATAGAGTTAGTATGTGAGTCATTTTTTGATGCTTATGGTAATTTGGTTGTTTTACATATTCTTAAGAGTCAACATCTTGAAAAGATATTATGTGGCAACTTGTGAAGTGTTAGTTTTGATCGAATTGAGACCTTGAACTTGATTTTATCATCCAGAACAAACATTGTTTAGACCTTGAAAGTGTGACCTTGTTTTGACTAGTGTAACACCAAACTCTATCATAGTAATTAAGAGTAACCTGGGTTTCCTTTGTAAATGGTCTTGCATTATTGAAATTTTGATTTACATATGTTTGGCATCAATGGAATGTTAAAAAAATAGGCCCTAGGTTTGATATTAAGCATGGAGATATGTTACAAAATGGATGACCTAACACTCCCAAGGGAGAAACAACATGACTTGGAACATATGATATAAAGACCTTGGATTTGGTCCCTTCATTAGGATGGTAGCAAATAAAAATGACCATAGTTAACAAGGGTGAGTCAACATGTGTAGTTAGGGCTTGTTGGCATATTTGATTTTTCTAAAGACATAATGGCATCAACAAAATGAATGACAAGTATTTACATGATGCCACCAATATTGAGAAGGGGATAGCTAAAGTACAATTGTTGAGTTAAGTCTGCTACTGAGTGCTAAGTTACAACAAGTTCCGTGTGTGCTATTATCCAGTGTTCTTCATCCTAGTGGTTCAGTGAACATGCTCAGGGGTCCTAAGAAAGTAATCTTTGCTGCTTCAGGAGATGGTTAGGTGGACCGGTCTCCTTTGGGTGTTTGTCCCACTTCTACAAATTATCCAGGTTCTAACTGCCATTATTATCTGTGATTTAATTCTATGCATGTATTGTATTCAAGAAGTATGCTCAGTATCTACATAGTTTAATAATAATTGTTTGTCATTTATCTATGATCTGAATTTTCTATCTGTAAATTGTTTATAAGTAGGCTTAGCATCTACAGAGTTTATTGGAAATTGTTCTTTACGGTTCTGAGAAAAGAAAACTGTAATTTAGTTAGTTTGAAGTTATTGTTTAATGATTACTGATTGAATTTTACTATTAGGATAATATTTAACTTAGAATCATGCTTTTTCCTTCTCTTTGAATTTTAATTATAACACCTCTAATTTAGTTAGTCTTACTCTACCTGATTGTTTTTATTAGTGGTAATTTTCCGTTAGTTTAGGTTTAAAGAATAACACATATATTGAATCTAGATTAGAGAAAAACCCTACAAAAATCTATCACAGAGGTTATTATAATATATATTTACTGATATTTATAAGTAACTATACTAAACTGATAAATCATAATAAGGACAAACTCTTAGATAGTTTTGTAATCTAATTATATATTTCTTTTAAAAAAACGAAACAGTGCTAATTCTAAACAAATCAAGGGTTTTGAAACTGTAACTCAAAAGATAGAGGATATTTCAAGGTTTTTATGTTTTTTTTGTAAGACCTTATAATATATATATTATAAGGTCTTACAAAAAAAACATAAAAACCTTGAACTAAAACCATTAACAAAACCTTAATGATTAGGCCCAAACTTGCAATAATATAACGTATATATATAATTCAATTCCAATCTACGACTGAGTTTTTGGCCTCACAACCAAAACCCTAGTTACAGTTAGAGTAAACAAAGCCTTAAAAATAAAGCAATAAATAAACCAGGTTTAGAGATCAAACCTGATTCAGGATTTCAGTTAACAGGGTTACATTATAAGGGCTTTATGCCCACCCAACTACAAACTGTAAACAAAACTACTAAATCGAGATCATCGACATGCCACAGCTCTAGTTACAGGATGTAGGTCGTTTTAGTATTATCAACTACTTTTGAAAACGTACAATGGATTTCACAACGGCCTTATGGCTCAATATTTAAAAAATAAATAAACATCCACTGAAAGCTTGAATCGATTTGTTAGTACCCTCACGGCTTGTTAAGTAACTCATATTTCATCTAGAATTCAAGTTCAAATCCCATAGGAGTTGTTTCACATATAAACATTAAGATATAAAGAAAACAAGAGCAATGAACTCTTGGCATAAGGATTTATTTACATATCTACTACAAAATTAACAGAACCCTCACGACCTTTTACAAAGTACAAAACAAAACTAAGTAACAGCCTTACGACCGTGATAATAACTACTTCAGCAAAAGCCCTCACGAGTCCCTTAATAAGAAAGCAAACATTACAGAGACACTCATAGAACTGTTTTCTTTTACAACATCAAGTTAAAAACTTAAAACCCATTCATAGTTCAAGCTCACGAAACATAGCACAGTATTTTTGACTCCACGGTCGTTTGTTTTCTCCATTACATTTCTCAAATTTAAAAGCCTCGCGGCTTTACCAAAGAGAGTTATCATTTTCACACTGAAAAGACAAACATAGAGATGGCGTTCGAACTATGCCATGGAAATGTAGGACAAGCCATAATGCTACTAGTATTAAAGCCACGGGAAGGCAGGTAATAGGTCTTATCCAAACTGAAGCTCTTTATGCTCACCTCATCCAACCAATAACTTTAACCAATAGTCTGTTCACGACAGTCTCCTACATGTAAACAATACAAGGGTCATTATACTGAAACTTAAAGACAACTTCCCATAGAAAAAGAATTTTGTCAAACCAATGAAGGGTTTACCTTCTATAAACGAAGCTGAGCTTAATAGCAATCATCTGGTCACCATTTTTACCACCTCGCATAACCAAAACCACGTAGAAAAACTACAAGTGTGTAGACAAGGAGGAAGGGTGTCGAGGGCCGAGCAACTCGGCTCCTCCACCTTTGAAACCATAGTAAAACTGCATAGCAGTACATACATAGGACATTCGAACCACATAGAGCAAAAACCAACAACCAAATGATACGAGTATTCAAGAACAAGATAGACACCTCTTTCGAGGCACCATAAATCCTTAGGATTTTTCCTCGTGGTAATTTGCCTCCACCTGGAGCATTCAAGGCATTCACATGGCCTGTGTAATGCCACCTTTAATACAAAATCCAACCACATCTTATCAACCTTTATTCTTGGCTAACCTTGTTCGCGTTATATTCCTTGCGTTTTCTTTTAACTCAGGATAACGTTGGGTTTTATTGTCCCCTTAGTTCTTGGCTTGGATAAGTGGTACCTCTTAGCTTAGGACTTGTTTTTATCTTTTAACTAGGAGGTTTTAAGCCTGGTTGTTTTCACTTGCACAAGGAAAACATAGGTTTTTGCTTCAGCCGTCAAAGATAAGTAAGACCTGTGACCCCTTTCCCTAAATGATAGGAAGGGTCAATGTCTGAAAGAAACATAAACAACATCCACAACACTTTCAGCAAACAAATAATCAAAGTATTTTTAACAACAAAAGTAAGTAGTGACATTATAACATTACTTACATCAGAGTATTGTCGCAAAAAGGAACATTTGGTTTACAACATAAACATAGTTTATTGGTTTTCTGGATCTAATTTTATTCCTCATATCTTATAGTTAGAATTAAGATACATTTAGTTGGTTGTCACAACTAGTAAAGAATGTAAATCATAACATCTTATGGATTTTACGGATTAGTATATATAATTAATTTTTTTTATTTACTTAAAATAGGAGATGTTACATGTGGTATCAGAGCGAGTTTCCAAACACTAATACTGATTGGTTCACTCGCATAAAAACAAGAAACAAAATATACTTTCATATTTTAAATTTATTTTTGTACAGAAATATAAAATTTTGTTTTGTAGGAAAATGGAAGGTGTTGAAGCATCTGCTGAAAATGGATCTCATCACAATAATCGAGACAACATTTATGTGGAACTAAATAATTAATCCTCATAGTTACTTCAAATAGTGAATTAATTAAAAGATGAACTACACACTGTGAAAGTAGATAATGAAAGAATTTTGGAACTAAATCATATTTTACTAGACAAAATACACAATAGAGGTAAATATAAAAGAAATGCATATGAAACTGATTCTGAAACAGTATCATACAAACACAAGGGTAAGAAAGTTAAATATTCTGATAGTGAATCTTCTTCAGAAGTTAATGCAAGTTTGCATAGAGGAAGGTATAAATACACAAGTGAAAGTAGTGAAAGCGACCATAAACCTAGGAAAAAGAAGTATAAACCTTATGAAGAAATCTCGGGAGAATTTAAAAAGATAAAGCCTCCCATGTTTAATGGGGAAGTGGAAAAGGGTGAAGAATAAGAGGCTTGGTTATCGAGAATGAAAAAATACTTCCAGATTTATAACTACTCTGATAGACTGAAAGCCTGGATGGATATCTACAACCTAACCAGAAAAGCTGACATCTGGTGGCAGGACATAAAAAGAGTCAAAAAGTATTTAACCTGGAGAGTCTTTAAAAATTACTTTAAAAATATTTTGTTATCTAAAGAGTACTCTGAATAAAGAGCTAAAGAATTCTATGAACTAAAATTGGGTTCCATGTCAATGAAAGAGTTAAGTAGCAAGTTTCTAAGTTTACTAAGATATGTACCTTATATAATTAATGAAAAGCCTAAAATACAAAGGCTTTTAAGCTACCTTCCCACTAGTTTCAAGGACAGAATTGAATTTGATAACCCAAATACCCTTGAAGAGGCAATGCGAAAAGCATATTTCTGTTACGAATATAATAAAAAAAGAGAAAGCATACCTAACTAGAAGAATAAGAGAACAAGTATCTTTGATCAGAATAGAAAAGGTTTTAAGTCTAATAAAATTTTTGGAAATAATTCTTGGAATTTCTCTAAAAATAATTACCAAGCAACAGATTTTAAAAATAAAACAAAGAAAAATAGTACAGCACCAAAGGGCAGATATATGCCTAATAATTATGTTAAAAATAATGAAAGGAACCTGTAAAGTGCTGGGAATGTCAAGGACCACATTACGCTAAGTATTGTTCAAACAGAAAATTGAACTTTAGAAATGTGCATACCATTCAAGAAGAGGAAACAATTGGAGATGTAGCAAATGAATTGCCCATAATAAATGCAGCCTTGGAGAATCGACAGGCTGATTATCATACTTCCATGGTGGAAGTACAAGGTATGATACAAAACCAGTCTGTTTCCATTCTAATTGACCCAGGTGATGGTTTAAGTTACGTGTCACCTAGTATAGTGGAAAAATGCAATTTATTTTTGAAAAAAATTGAAAAGTCTTGGCTGGTCTAGTTAGCTACATGGACTAAAGGAAAAGTGGTTAATTATGTTGAAAACTGTGATTTTTTATGAGTCACTTCAAAACTCAAGTCAAGTTAAATGTACTACTGGTAGGAGCTTATGATGTTTTAATAGGTATGGATTGGCCGAAAAAACATCAAGTAATTTTAAAATGTTTTCAGAAAACATTTACTTGTTTAAATGATAAAGGAGAAAGGATTACAGTCAAAGGAATACCTCGAAAATTTTATGTTAGACAAATCTCTACCTTACAAATGAAAAATGATGTAAGGAAAGGCTGCAAAGTCTTTGTTGTACATATAATAAACAATGAACATATGGATAAAGAAGATAAGCTGAAATTCGATGATATTCCAATCCTACAAGAATTCTTAGATGTTTTCCTGAAAGAAATTCCAGGATTACCTCCAAAGAGAGATATGTATTTTACGATTGAACTAATACCAGGAGTTGTACCTAATTCCAAGGCTCCTTATCGAATGAACATTCTAGAACTTGACGAATTAAAATTACAATTGCAAGAATTGATAGACAAAAATTATGTAAGACCAAGTGTATCCCCTTGGGGAGCACCTATCTTATTCGTTAAAAATAAAGACGGTACATTACGTCTATGTATAGAATATCGTCAACTAAACAAAATGAAAATTAAAAATAGATATCCTCTTCCACGCATCAATGATTTGTTTGATCAGGTACGCGGAGCGACAGTATTTTCAAAAATAGACGTGAGATATGGATATCGTCAAGTCAGAAGTAAAGACGAAGATATTTTTAAGACTATTTTCAAGACTATATACAGACACTATGAGTTTGTGGTTATGCCCTTTGGGCTAACAAACGCTCCAACAACTCTTACGTTCTTAATGAACAGTGTCTTAAGAAAATACTTAGATAAATTTGTAGTCGTCTTCATAGATGACATTTTAATTTATTCTAAAACGAAAAAAGAACATGATGAACACTTGCATATAATACTACAAGTTTTAAGAGAACATAAACTGTATGCTAAATTCAGTAAATGCGAATTTTACAAAGATAAGATACAGTATTTAGGGCATGTGATATCCGAAGAAGGAATATCAGTAGACCCAGATAAGATAAAAGCAATAATTGATTGGCATGTTCCCAAAGATGTAACTGGTGTATGATCATTTATGGTAATAACGGGTTATTATAGGAAATTTATAGAAGGATTCTCGAAAATCGCGAATCCCATAACATCATTACAGAAAAAGAGAAAAATATTTGCTTGGGATCAAAAGTGTGAAGAAAGTTTTGATAAATTAAAAGAACTGTTAAGTACTGCACCCATATTGAAAATAGGAGATCCAAATAAAGATTTCATTGTATGCAATTATGCATGCAATGAAGGTTTAGGTGGAGTATTGACACAAGAAGGTCATGTAATTGCTTATGAATCAAGGAAGTTAAAAACAGACGAAAAGAATTATGCAACATATGACTTCGAGCTAACTGCCATAATCCACGCTCTAAAAATGTGGCGCCACCATCTGATGGGTAAAATATTTTTGCTAATGTCTGATAATATAAGCTTGAAGTATTTGTTTGATCAACAAAATCTGAACACAAGGTAAGCCACATGGTTAGCTTTCCTTAGCTAATATGATTTTGAAATCAAACACATCAAAGGAAAGGAAAATAAAGTGGTTGATGCCTTAAGCATAAATGCAATAATAAGTTCCATAGCTGCCATTAGCAGTTATAAAACCGAATTTGATGATAAATTGGAAGAAGGAATAAAACTGGACACAAAATACCAAACTCTAAGAGAAAAAGTAACTCATAATAAATCTGAAAATGTTAAAATAGATTATAGTTTAAATGAAAAAGGATTAATGCTGTATAAAAATAGACTTTATGTGCCTAACATACCAGAAATTAAACTGTTGATTTTAAATGAAGTACACAAAAGTCCTTATTCTAAACATCTGGGGTATCAAAATATGATAAACATGTTAATAAAAGAGTATTTATGGCTTAATATGAAGAATAAAGTTGCTGAATATATAGCTAGGTGTATAGAATGCTGACAATTTAAAGCTAAACATCAACACCTAGCAGGTCTTTTACAACCATTACCAATTCCAAATTGGAAATGGTAAGTCATCAGTCTTGATTTTATAACTGGTTTACCTAAAAATCAGAAGAAGAAAAAAATGATTCAATAATGGTAGTTGTGGACAAACTAAGCACGGAAACACACTTTATACCTGTTAAAACAACTCATAAAACTGCTAACATTGATGACATCTTCATGAAGGAAATTTTTCAGTTGCACAGAATTTCGAAGGTAATAATTTCTAACAGAGATCCTAAGATTAATGGTTATTTTTGGAAATCATTATTTAAAAGACTAGATACTAAATTGAATTTATGTACTGCTTATCATTCGCAAATGGATGGACAAACAAAAAGATTCAATCAAGTACTAGAAGACATGTTACAAATGTATGTTAGAGCCTATCCCAAGAAGTGGGAAGATTATTTGCACTTAGTTGAATTTGTGTATTATAATCATTATCAATCTTCAGCTAAACTTAGTCCTTTTGAAATATTATATGGTAGGAAATGTAAGACTCCTATTACATGGAGTAATCCAGTTGACAGATTGATGTTAGGAACTGACTTGTTAAAAGAATTGGAATTAACCGTGAAATAGGATCAAAACAATTTGAAAACTGCTCAGGACAAACAAAAGAGTCATGCAGACCTTAAAAGAACTCCGAAAGAATTCTAAGTAGGTGAGCATGTTTTTGTTAAGGTAAAACCTAGAAAGAGCTCCTTTAAGTTGGGGAGTTGTGCTAAATTAGCACCCATGTACTGTGTACCATTCAAAATATTGGTAAGAGTGGGGTCAGTGTCATATAAGTTAGCTTTGCCACCTAATCTTAGAATACATAATGTCTTTCATATTTCCATATTGAAAAAGTATGTACATGATGTTACTCATGTGATCGACTAGAATGTTATTCAAGTAGAACCTGAATGAGATTTTTCAGGGGGAACCCGACTGTATTCTCGACAAGAGGAATTTTTTTCTCTGGAATCGCACCATTGGATAGGTAAAGGTGCAATTGAAGCACCTTAGTCCAGATGAACCAACCTGGGAATTGGAGGGTGATATGCGGGAGGCATATCTAGCTCTGTTCCAGGAAGACTCAGAATAAAACTTAAGCAACATCGAGAACGATGTTGAACTTAAGGGGGGGTGTTTGTAACACACCTAGAACTGAAAAATAAATATTTTTGTTTATTCAGAAAACATTATGTTAAATTTATTGTAAATTTTTTATGACCAAGTTGGTCAAGGATGACTGCAATTGAAGATTTATTTATTTTAATAATTAAATAGAAGAGACACCTATCCAAAGGAGACTGTTGAATGAGTGCTCACTGACCCACTATGAAGAATGAGCAGTTGTAGAAGGCTGGTTGACAAGTGGCAACACTAGCATTTCACTTTCTAGTTGTTACAAGAAGCATAATCCTTAAAATTGTGGTCATGTTCCCTGAGAGGGGGAACTGAGTAGGTGGCTCATTTAATTTCAAAACTAACCCAAAGACCTAGGAAATCTTATAAATACCATTAGATTGAGCAAGAGGCTCACTACATTATATTTTCCAAGTGAATGACCCTTGTGACTGCTGCAAACTGAAAATTCAGGCACATAAGGAATTTGATGAGGGGATAGCTAAAGTGGAATTGATGAGTTAAGTCTTCTATTGAGTGCTAAGTTACAGCAAGTTCTGTGTGTGCTATTATCTAGTGTTCTTCGTCCTAGTGGTTCAATGAACAGGCTTGCGGGTCCTAAGCAAGTAATCTTGGTTGCTTCACGAGACAATTGGGTGGAACAGTCTCCTTTGGGTGTTTATCGCCCTTTTGCAATTTATCCAGGTTCTAACTACTGTTATTTATCTGTGATTTAATTCTATGTATGTATTTTATTTAGGAAGTATGCTCAGTATCTGCATAGCTTAATAATAACTCTTTTTTATTTATCTATGATCTGAACTTTCTATCTGTAAATTGTTTATAAGTAGGCTTAGCATCTACAGAGTTTATTGGAAATTGTTCTTTACGGTTCTGAGAAAAGAAAGCTGTAATTGAGTTAGTTTAAAGTTTTTGTTTAATGATTATTGATCGAATTTTACTATTAGGACAATCTTTAACTTAGAATGATGCTTTTTCCTCCTCTTTGAATATTAATTATAACACATCTAATTTAGTTAGTCTTACTCTACTATATTGTTTTTATCAGTGGTAATTTTCTGTTAGTTTAGGTTTAAAGAATAACACATATATTGAATCTAGACTAGAGAAAAACCTAGAAAAACCCTACAAAAATCTATTACAGAGGTTGTTATAATATCTATTTACTGAGATTTATACGTAAATATACTAAATCGATAAATCATAATAAGGACAAACTCTCAGAGAGTTTTGTAATCTAATTATATATTTTCTGTTAAATAAACTAAACAGTGCTAATTCTAAACAAATCAAGGGTTTTGAAACTGTAACTCAAAAGATAGAGGATATTTCAAGGTTTTTATGTTTTTTTTGTAAGACCTTATAATATATATAATATAAGGTCTTACAAAAAAAACATAAAAACCTTGAACTAAAACCATTAACAAAGGCATTATGATTAGGCCCAAACCTACAATAATATATATATATTGTGTGTGTGTGTGTGTGTATAATTCAATTCCAATCTATGGCCGAGTTTTTGGCCTCACAACCAAAACCCTAGTTACAGTTAGAGTAAACAAAGCCTTAAAAATAAAACAATAAATAAACCAGGTTTAGAGATCAAATCCGATTCAGGATTTCAGTTAACAGGGTTACATTATAAGGGCTTTATGCCCAGCCAACTACAAACTGTAAACACAAATACTAAATCAAGATCATCGACAGGCCACAGCTCTGGTTACAGGTTGAAGGTCGTTTTAGTATTATCAACTTCTTTTGAAAACGTATAAGGGATTTTGCAACAGCCTTATGGCTCAATATTAAAAAAAATAGTAACATCCACTTAAATCTTGAATCGATTTGCAGTAACCTCACAGCTTGTTAAATAACTCATATTTCATCCAAAATTCAAGTTCGAATCTCATAGGAGTTGTTTCACATCTGAACATTAATATATAAAGAAAACAAGAGCAACGGCCTCTCGCCATAAGGATTTATCTACATATCTACTACAAAATTAACAGAACCCTCACGACCTTTTCCAAAGTACAAAACAAAACTAAGTAAAGGCATTGCGGCCATGATAATTGCTAAATAAAACAAGCTACAACACTGTTAAACCAAACCTGGTATTACTTTAGCAAAAGCCCTTACGGGTCCCTTAATAATAAAGAAAACATTACAGAGACAGTCGTAGAACTGTTTTCTTTTACAACATCAAGTCAAAAACTTAAAAGCCAGTCATAGTTCAAGCAACGAAACATAACACAGTCTTTTTGACTCCACGATCGTTTGTTTTCGCCATTACATTTCTCAAATGTAAAAGCCTCATGGATTTACCAAAGAGAGTTATCACTTCACACTGAAAAGACAAATGCAGAGATGGAGTCCCAACTATGCCATGGAAACACAGGACAAGCCACGATGCTACTAGTCTCAGAGCCACGGGAAGGAAGGTAACAGGTCTTACCCGAATTGAAGCTCTTTATCCTCACCTTGTCCAACCAAGAACTTTGACCAATAGTCTGTTCGCTACCGTCTCCTACATGTGAACAATACAGGGGTCATTATACTGAAACTTAAAGACAACTAACCATAGAAAAAGAATTTTGTCAAACTAGTGAAGGGTTTACCTACTATAAACGAAGCTGAACTTATTAGCAATAGTCTGGTCACTAGTTTTACCACCTCGCATAACCAAAACCATGTAGAAAAACTACAAGTGTGTAGACAAGGAGGAAGGGTGTCGAGGGCCGAGCAACTCGGCTCCTCCACCTTTGAAACCATAGTAAAATTGCACAGCAGTACATACAGAGGATGACCAAACCACACAGGGCATAAACTAACAACCAAACAATATGAGGATTCAAGAACAAGGTAGACACCTCCTTCGAGGTGCCATAAACCCTTATAATTTTCCTCGTGGTAATTTTCCGCTAGCTAGAGCATTCAAGGACTTCACATGGCCTGTGTAATGCCACCTTTAATACAAAATCCAACCACATCTTATCAACCTTTATTCTTGGCTAACCTTGGTCGCATTATATTCCTTGCATTTTCTTTTAACTTAGAATAATGTTGGGTTTTATTGTCCCCTTAGTTCTTGGCTTGGATAAGTGGTACCTCCTGGCTTAGGACTTGTTTTTATCTTTTAGCTAGGAGGCTTTAAGCCTGGTTCTTTTCACATGCACAAGGAAAACATAGGTTTTTGCATTAGCCGTCAAAGCTAAGTAAGGCCTGTGACCCCTTTCCCTAGCTGATAGGAAGGGTTAATGTCTGAAAGGAACATAAACAACATCCACAACCCTTTCAACCAACATATAATCAAAGTATTTTTAACAACAAAAGTAAGTAGTGACATTATAACATTACTTGCATCAGAGTATTGTCGTAAAATGGAACATCTGGTTTACAACACTAAACATAGTTTATAGGTTGTATGGATCTAATGTTATTCCTCATATCTTATAGTCAGAATTAAGATACATTTAGTTGGTTGTCACAACTAGTAAAGAACGTAAATCATAACATCTTATGGATTTTACGGATTGGTATATATAATTAAATTTTTTTATTTACGTAAAAGAGCCGATGTTACAAAAGTAAGTCATGACTTTGATCTATAAACTATCGTGGATATTCCACTGGAATAGTTCGTTGCTACAAATCTTACATTTCATTGTTTTACTTAAGATTCATATTTGATGTTACTAGCTTAATGCATGAAATACCAAATAATTGAAACTAAAATGAAAAAGGATAAGCAAATAACACACATGTTTGGTTGCCCAAATGTTGTATTTTCATCCTATTTTCCCTTCACTATTCTTCACACTCATCTCTATTGATCACTCCATTAACCATTCCTTATGTCATTTTTCATAAATAAATATGGGTTACCTTGTTATTTTCCAATTTGTTTATTTTTAAGTATTTTAAGATAATTTATGATTAAATATTAAGAAAATTAACATATTTTCATTATATCTTAAAGTTGGATGAGTTTTATGATGTTTTCATGCATATTTGAAGATTTTAACAAGGTAAAAAATCACCACCTAGCCTCAAATTCGAATTTCATCTTCAAGCTTTGAAGATTTCGGGTAATTATTCAAACATGCACAAAGATCATGGAGATATAATATATTATGCAAGATATTATGGAGGATTTGAAGGGATAGGTTGAGAGAAAAGTGGATCTGTAATTATGAGTTGCTTATCTTCTTATTCAAAACATTCATGCATAAATAAGAGGGTTATCTCCTCATTTTGGAGGAGGCCTCTGTAGTGGTGTGGAAGTAGAAAAATAATTTATGTAAAGTCTTTTGAGAGTTAGTCATGGATATTATCATTTTGTAATAGGATTGATGTTTTAGAATATTTTTTATTTCTCCATAATAGATTTGTCATTTTGAATTGTTAATGGATTTCATGTTTTCTTAGTTAATTTCATTTTATGCAACTTTATGTTCTCCTAGATTTAAATTTACTTTCATGCAATTTCCTGCTTTCGTAAACTAGGTTCAAATTCAGTCACATGTGTTTTCTTAGATTTAGTCACATAATTTCTTAGATGAAGTTAATCGCATGTTTTCTTAGATTTCAGTCACATGTGTGTTTCCTTTTCAAGCATTAGAATATGTTGGTGTCACTCTGATCCTGCATATACTTTGTTTGCGCCTCTAAGTTTACGATCTTCCTGGATTGATAATTTATGTCGAAATAATTATCATATATGTCGCTCGACAACACCATCCACAAAATAAAAACAAGATGTACCATGGGAAAACCCAACTAGAAGGTGAGGTCTATGCCTTGTTATTTTCTTTTGAGTTATGAATTGCAAATACAAAGGAGCTCACACACTATTGAGTTTCGATGGACACTTTGGCCTTAATGACATGGCATCCACTTGGTATCTTGTTGGTCAACATGACAAGTCAACTTGTAAGAGGCTTAACTTCCAATTGGTACCTAGTGTAATGGATAGTTGCATTTACATCATAGTTGTAAGGATGGTGTAGTATAAGTTAACTAGGATTGTCTTTTGTAACTCTCTTATCTATCTAAGGTCTTGATTATCCACCTTGAGCAAGAGTTTCCCTTTCCTTAAGGAGTGTTAAGTTAAAACCCCTTTGTTGGACAATCTTGTGGACCTTGATATGTTATTTCAAACTAACAAACTTTAATGTCAAATTTATTCTAGTTATTGATATTATAGTTAACATTTTAATTAAAAATTGTTATTAAGAGAATCAAGGTATGGTTAGATTACATAAGCCACTCAATCATTAAGAATTGAACCTCCATAAAGAGGGTAACAAACATTCCTCCCAACTACCCAAGCTACCTCCAATGAACACATCTCCAATCTACTTTTACATAATCATTACATCCCATGATTAAATAAATATATTGATTTATTTTCAATTTATAAATTAAAAAATACTTTTAGAAAATCATTCCATATATTTTATCTAATAAATAATTAAAGCACGACATTTGATTGTTAGATGACATGATGGACTCAATCATTACATAAGGACTCAAAAAGAGCATCATGTCACTTAAAATAATTAAACCTAAGTAGAGAGAGTAACAAACATTCCTCCCAGCTACCCAAACTATATCCAATGAACACATTTAATCATTCCATCCCATAATTAAATAAATATATTTATTTATTTTCAATTTATAAACTTAAATTAATACTTTTACACCATCATTCCATATGAAATAAAATAAGTAAAGCACTACTTTTGTTCCCGAGTGGTCATTGCTATGACATCTGTACTCAAAACAATTTAGTGGATACACCATCATACTAAGTATTTGATCAGTAATGATCATAGTACTACTCAAAACACAATAATATCAATGTACATTTAAATAAATTATAAGCAATGAGCATTCCATATATTCTAGAAGACGTCAATGCATAATTATGAAACCAATATTTTGCTGGTTTGTCTTTGTAGTACAAAGTACCTGACTTAAAACATGAAATTTTAATACCTTTTCACAATGCATGAAGAAATAGATTAACACATTATACAGTTTAAAATATAAAGAAATAGAGCTGGTAAATTTTTCATTTTCAATGAGTTTTAATTTCATTTAAATATAAAAATTATTAAAAAAATTAAATTTAAATGTTCATCTGGCTGGCAGGCTTAAAAATACATGAACAAATTATTGAACTTTTAAAAGATATAGAAATTTAACATTTCTACACAGTTTCCTAAGCGAAAAATATAATAACAAGATATAATACATCCCAAAATAAAATGGGAAACTTAAAATATATGAGTTTAACATCATTGCACAATTCCTTGTGAGAAATACGTATATAAAATCCAGAATATATTTTATACATTTGACATTGAAAATACATATATAAATCCATATGAGTAGCATTGGATTTGTTGAAGAATCCTGGTTGAGTACAGGAAATAATTTGTCTTTGACAGATACAACTCGTAAAACTGTATAATTCTGCATAATTTCAAATTGGCTCCTGCTCTTGTCAGCCTGTCACATGGATGTTACAGAATAGAGAAAATCGGCTGCTGTCCTTTGAAAATGGATTCTCCTGCACAATCTATAAGCAAAAAGCAAAAACACAATACCACTCTAAAAAAATAATTTAAAACGATCTGTAGCATATCATCCTGAGAAAAAAATGGAGAAATCCTAGGACATATACAAAACAGAAGATACAAGTTCAAGCCTCTCCGTCACACCAGATTGCATTACTCGTCTATAAAGCCCTGGATGGTATAAGGTAAGGTCCAAATCTGCTGCAGAATCAATCAAACGCAAGAAATTCACTAACTCTCAAGAAGGTGCTGAAGAAAAACTGTACTTTGTATTGTGGTCCTCCTGAACTGAAAGTGTGAATGGTAAATGAAATGATATCAGCAGCAAATGGGGCACTGAATCAAGCCATTCTCATTGCATTCAGGGCACCTTACAAACAGGTTATCCCCGGTCACAAGCTTGCAGCTTCCACTGCATTCCAAGCAAGGCACAAATCTGACTCCTGCACACCCATCACAGATCCTGCCAGCCATACCAGTTGGAATCCCTGCAATAAGGTCGGCCATTTTACCTTCTTCATGAATGCGGAGAACCTCATCAGCACCACCAATGTATCTGCCCTTGATGAACACTCTAGGCACCGTTACAAGTTTACCACCCATCAATTTTCTCAGCTCATTTCTGAACTCCAGATGCATTGATACGTCCCTCTCACTGATACAAATCCCATAGCTCTCAAGCGCATCTCTCACATTATTGCAGTCCTCAAAAGTCTTTCTGATACCCCTCAGTGTAGTGGTATAGAGAACCACAGCATTAGCCCCTCCTGGAGGGCATTTTTCTTCAAAGTTCCCAAATGGGTCATCCTTGTTTTTATCACATTCAACAGCCCAAGAAAAACCAGTATCTCTTGGGCTCTTTCTGTTGCGCTGCCCCTCTGCGTTTCTAATGGCATTCCACTCCTCCTCAGACAAATTCTCCAGAGCCTTCTCAAACGAAGCAAGCAAGTTAGGATCAAAGAGAGGGCTGCTGGGTTCCTTGATAAGATCAAGAGAAAGCCTAAGGCTTGAATCCAGTCTCCTGCTTGCTGCAACTTTCAAATCTGTCATTGAACCATGAGAACTCCGCCTCCTATTTCTCTGCTTCGAAGGCACAGAAGCAACTGTAGGACTGCTGTTCTTGTACTTGTTGAAATCGATTTCTCCTAGAGGACTGCTGTTCTTGTTGAAATCGATTTCTCCTACTGGACTGCTGAGACCAAATCCATATTTCACTTTACTATGAGTCGAAATCTGTTTAGGCCTTGCATTCTCCTTACCAAAACACTTCTTTTCGCTCGCATTACCTGGAATCCGAGCATCGATTTCTTCAATAGTATGGTATAAACTCGTTGTCTTCTCCAAGAACATTGACTGTTTCTCCACACATTTTTTTTCAGGGGACTCCCCAATATCATCGAGACCAGCCATGAGCTCCCATGCATTGATGGTAGTTACTGGTTGATCTTCTGTAGAACTATTCACTGCATTCTCTGGCTCTATAACTTTTTTCTCCACCCAGTTGTGGTCGTCCGGCCCTTTTATGAGATCTGACTCTGAACTTTTTGCCTGATTCAAGCTGCTTTTCTTCACATCGACCTGGCTTTGATTCTTCTCTTCTATGGCTTTGCATTTCACTTCTGCTCGAGGAGAGGAGTCCACTCTCAGAACGCCATAGGTGCTGGAAGTCAGAGCTACCATATGATTAGGAGCAGAGGCAGAAACAGAAATACTTCTGTGACGTTGTCTCTTCCTCAATTTCTTATTTGAAAGCTTGCCTGCCACACACCCCATTAGTACCTGTTTTTTACTTCAACCACTCTTAAACAAAGAGTTCTTGTTCTTTCTTCTGCAGTCATTCAATCTCTACCCGGGATTTGCTCGCCATAAACTTCAACAGACTCGAACTCGAGCCCATCAAATAAAAAACGCCATGTTAAAGTCCCGAAGCTGTAGTTTATTCCTATACTCAAGGGACTGCACCTGCTCCCGGTTTTATATAGCTCTTTTCCAAACATTTAATGTCTGCGGATACGTATTCGTAGCGTATGCGTTGCTCGTCTACGGTTAGTAATGACGGGGCAGGGCACGTCATGGGAACTTGGAAGTCGTGATGCCGTGAAATCACTTATTTCTTTTGCTTTAACGGTCGTTTCTGTTGAGTTGACGGGACGTTGGGGGTTCAACGGTCTGATTTTGGACTGGTATTGTGTACTCAAGTTCCCTCGTGCGTTATGAGTAGATTTTGAATTTAGATTTGCGATGGTGTCATGTTTAGGTTGACAATGGAAATGATTTAGAGACGTGGAGCCCACGTGTCGTGATATTGTGACCTGGAGTCCAGTTGTTGTGAGATAGTGACGTGGATCCCAACTGTTGTATAGGGTCCACCTTGGTACATTGGAATGATAAAATTCTTAGAGTAATTATATTTTCATGGGACCGTTGAGAAGCACCCTAGGAACTCTGTGATATGTGACCATGGTGGGGCCAGCGTGCTGCTTGAAAATTTGTGCATGGAGAGACTTTTTTCAAATTGGGCTCTCCCACTCAACGAGACTTGGCCTTGAATAACAAAAGAATACTCGGGAGAGTTGCAATTTGTCTCTTGTGTTTGGAGAAATTTGTGCTTGAAATCTCAATAAATTAGCGACATGTTTTTTTTTGTCTCTCCTTATTGTAGAGGAGATATTGGAACAAGGGGGAGTCGTCACAAGTCAAGCATGGAGATGCTTCTATACCCTATTTTGTCCCCTTGTGGCTTAGAAAGCTGTCTACATCACTAGTTCATGGCGTACATGTATGTGACTAAACCTAAGTTGTTTTTTCATTTATGATGGGTGGTATGTTCAATGGTTTGGTTTGAATGGGTGGTATGTTCAATGGTTTTAAATGGAAGGTGATTCACAGTATGTAATTAATGATGGTGATGATTAAGGTCGTCTACTGAGATCAACTTTGGTCTATCGGATTTTAAGAAGGATAATATTTGGTTGACTTTAAAATCTTGTTCCTGTACTTAAAAAGCTTGTCAAGAAGTTTTATAAGCTCATTATAGTTTTGACGAGTTATGAGGTTATAAAGGTTTGTATTTTACCAAATAGTATGAAACTCAGATCTAATATGGATGTAAGCAAGGCACTGTAAGAGAAAGTGATTTTTATCCTCAATCTTCGTTGAGTCACACAGATGACAAACCCTTTATAAAGGTAATTTAATTTTTATTTTTATATTAAATTTAAAAATAAAAATAAGATAGTCTTTTAATGTAAAATTGGATTTAATATTTTTAAATATCTTTATTATATCCAAAATATATAATGTTGATATTTAATATTTATAATTTTAATATAATTATTTTTAATAGGGAGATAGTTACGTTAACAATGTTAAGAGTTTAAAAGAAAAAATTTCTTGGTTGAAATTCAATCAATGAACTTATAGAAGTAAAATGAACATCTTCTATAAATACTCTATTAATAAATACATATATTTTATTAAACACTCTTCAATATATGTGATTTTTAAACAAAACCAAAAATATAGTGAGAAAAGATTGAAAAATAAAATATTTAGATCACATTCTTTTTACTTACATCTTGTTTTGAGTTAACTTGTTGTATGTAAATTTGAACTTTCCCTAATTTACAAGTATGTTGCATTAGAGAAACAATTCCACATACTCACCATAACTTTTTTTGGGTTGTTCCCGTATTTATGTTTCACATCTCAATATGTGTATGCTAGTTCTTAGTTGTGTTATTATTGCCTATTTTTTCATTCCATGAGATGTTAAGTCTCAAGGGAGTAAGTTAATCTTGTAACAAACATATACTCTTTTTAGCCACAAATTTGATAAGAATAGTACCAAAATTTCATGTTTATAAAGACTTCAGCCATAATACATAGCCCATGCATAGTGGAACAATTCCAAAAGGGTTTTTGTCCAATTTTGATTGACCTCAAATAATCAAAAAAAGAATCAAGGTTCTAGATTCATGAAAATTGTAACTTTCTGTCTAAATAAATAACTTCAAGTAGTTTTGCATTTTGATTTTTCCCATCTATTGAAGTTGTTTAAGTACTATTGTTGTTTACTTTTACCTTATTTTCTGCATTGTCACTTTTTGTAACATCTTTGTATATGATTTTTCTTTGATTTTTATCCTTTGTAAACTTTTTCTCTTTTATAACTTATTCTTCAAACCATTTTTAATCATATTAGTTTCAAATTGTTATCCCTTTTTAACTAAATTTTGTTGAGTGTAACTAATCTCCCATAATTATAGTTGCTATTTTCCATTTATATCCATGTTTTTTAATATATCCAATTTTATTGGATAGAACTCAAAAATATTTCCTGAAGAATGTTTTTATTTTAACTTTTAGACAACTTATTATTATAAACTTTTAAACTCTTTCAATATAATCAATATTTTTTAATATATCTATTTTATGGGATAAAATTCAATTTTAGTTAGAAATGTTTTTTTTATATTTTAAAACAACTTATTATTATGAACTTTTAAATTCTTTTGATTTCATACTTTGTAAAAATATATGGAAGATATTAGTATTTAAAAATAACACATGTTTTTAATGTTAATTTGTTTTTATCCATTTCATTTGTTTTTATAGGATAAAATTCAATTTTAGTTAGAAATGTTTTTTTTTTTTAATTTTAAAACAATGAACTTTTAAATTCTTTTGATTTCATACTTTATAAAAATATATGGAATATTTAAAAGTAACACATGTTTTTAAGGTTAATTTGTTCTTATCCATTTCATTTGTTTTTATATTCATAAAAATATATGAAAGTTATTAGTATTTAAAAGAAACACATTTTTCAATATTAATTTTTTTATTTTAAAAATCTTTTATTTAGAAAATTCAAGATTATTATAACAATGCCAAGTTGCCAACTACTTGGTAAAATTTGGCATGTTATGATTGTGGCCATGCCAACTAATTTTGAAGTGTGAACCATATAGTTATTTAAGTGCTGCCATGCTATTCAAAAACACGTGCGAGGAACTCATTATTACATGGAACATCTATGTCCGAACATAGTGAGAGAATGATGTTGAGAATCATAAGTGGTTGGCCAACGATTACCTTTAAGGTAATTATTCATACATCACTTTTTGAATTAGATATTTGAAGCAGGTACTTAAATACACACCCACTACACAAACTTTGACTTTTATCACGGATTAATTCGTACATCAAATCAAAATTTCATATGATGGTTCTCACTTGCACCATATTTATTCTATCCGGATATCATGTCAAAATCATCTTCTCTTCTTTGGGAGGGAAAAGCTATTTAAACAATTAAGATTATAATGAAGCCACATTAAGATTATGGGAAAGATTGACGATTTTAAATGAAGTGATATTAGGCATTCAAAGAAAATCTTAATGGTTTGCTTGAGTCATATTGTTCAAGGTTGATCAACATCTTACTCCATGGAATTGAGTTGGTTAACGAAGGTATTAATTAAGTCTAATTTAATTTGGATGTTATTATGTATTTAAAATATTAAGTTGTATGGTAATATTGAATAGTTAAATTGAATTGTCATTGTTACTATTACATAAATTTTTTATGAACATGTATAATGAGCTTAGTGTAAGTGTTTGTGTGTAGTTGTTAATTCATATTTATTGAGTCGAGAGGCTCTCTACAGCCCAGTATGGGGGAGATCTTGTAACGTTACGTAACGTTATGTAGCGTTACGTAACGTTATGTAACGTTACGTAACGTTATTTTTATTAATAAAATAGATTTTTTAATTATAAAACAAAATAAATGTCCGCCAGAAAAACAACCTAATATGGGGGAGATGTTGTAATCTTCCTACCTAAACAAAACAATAAAAAAGTAAAAAATAACAAAACAATAAAAAATAAAAAATTTAATTATCCTCCAAAAAATGTGGATCATAAAAAAAACACAATATGGGGGAGATGTTGTAATGTTCCTACATAACAAAATAATAAAAAAATAAAAAATTGAATTATTTGCAAAAAAGTGTTGGCCTTTTAAACAACCCATGGTTTCATTGTATATGGTTTAGGAGAACCGTGCACATGGTTTTAAAACCATGTGCAAGGCCTCCTAAAAAAAACCCATGGTTTTATCGTACATGGTTTCGGAGGGCCTTGCAAATAGTTTTAAGACCATGTGCAAGGCCTCCTAAACAACCCATGGTTTTAGGAGGGCCTTGCATATGGTTTTAAAACCATTTATGGGGAGATGTTGTAATGTTCGTTCATAACAAAATAAAAAATAATATTAAATATTATATGTTGGCCATAAATAATGTTAAATATTAATAATAAATATATTATATGTTGACCTTAAATAAAAAGATGTGTCTTTTGGTTTGAATCAAATCAATGGTATATATAAGACACACCAAAGTTGATAGCTCATTGAGTGTAATACTTAAGAAGAGGTTTGCACCTAAAGAGATTTGATCCCTCTCGGCTCTTGATAGAGCCTAGGATTTGGATCTATGTTGGTTGAGCCGAGAGGCTCTCTACAGCCCAGTATGGGGAGATCTTGTAACGTTACATAACCTTATG
The DNA here is from genome assembly GCA_001517045.1 of Pseudotsuga menziesii. Taxonomy (NCBI): domain Eukaryota; kingdom Viridiplantae; phylum Streptophyta; class Pinopsida; order Pinales; family Pinaceae; genus Pseudotsuga; species Pseudotsuga menziesii. The sequence goes on along the minus strand of LPNX010720624.1, from coordinate 133,787 downwards.
TAACATTAAGTAACATTATTTTTATTAATAAAAAAATAGATTTTTTAATTATAAAACAAAATAAATGTCGGCCAGAAAAACAACCTAATATGGGGAAGATGTTGTAATCTTCCTACGTAACAAAACAATAAAAAAGTAAAAAATAACAAAACAATAAAAAATTAAAAATTTAATTATGCCCAAAAAAATGTGGATCATAAAAAAAACACAATATGGGGATGTTGTAATGTTCCTACATAACAAAATAATAAAAAAATAAAAATTGAATTATTTGCAAAAAAATGTTGGCCTTTTAAACAACCCATGGTTTTAGGAGGGCCTTGCATATGGTTTTAAAACCATTTATGGGGAGATGTTGTAATGTTCGTTCATAACAAAATAAAAAATAATATTAAATATTATATGTTGGCCATAAATAATATTAAATATTAATAATAAATATATTATATGTTGACCTTAAATAAAAAGATGTGTCTTTTGGTTTGAATGAAATCAATGGTATATATAGGACACACCAAAGTTGATAGCTCATTGAGTGTAATACTTAAGAAGAGGTTTGCACCTATAGAGATTTGATGCCTCTCGGCTCTTGATAGAGCCTAGGTTTTGGATCTACGCTGGTCATAATGGAAGAGACAATAGTATATGACATAACCTATTATGTCATTTTCATTGTATTGAGAAAAATGAGGTGCTCTCAATTTAGTATGGGACATATGTTGCCATGTTATGTTATGTAACATAATGTTCCCAAGCCTAAATTAATTAAATAAATTCATTTCGACTCATAACTCATAAAAAATAACAAGTAATTAAAAAAATTATGCCAGCTCATAAAATAAAAATATTGAGGTGTAAATTTCTTTTAATCTTAAATTTTACACATTAAGAAAAAATTAAACTTCAAGAAATTGCATCCCTCTCGGTGCTTAATAGATCTAGGTTTAAGATGGATCTATGCTAGTTCGCAAAAAAATGTGCACATTAAGATGGATCATGTAAGGAACTGAATTGGAGTGTCATTGGCAATGGCATGATGGAGGGAACATCAAGCAAACATGAAAGCATCACTAAAGGTGCACGATGTGCCCATACATTTTAGTAGTCTTGGTGATTGACTCATGGCATCAGACCACAAGACAGTTACGAATGTGTATTAGCACATTAGCTAGGAGGACCAAGGACATATTGCTTAATAGGGGTGAATGATCGATAAGGTGTTACGTAGCAAGCTTTGTTGAATGACAATAGGATCAACAATGCGATTGATTATGCATGTTGTCCTGGGAAGGAAACATTGTTCATAAGTGCCATGAAGATATGTGAATGTTTGACGAATTTGGAACATGATCTTCATGGACTGTCATGTGTTGGTCGATGTGGATAACAGCATGGTCTCATGTCAAGCACTTGGTTGTTCAAGTTTAATTGGGTCTGTTGATGTATTTGTAACTTCAGAATGCATCCACTTGTATATCTTAGGTATTGTACCCTGACGTTTATTCCAGGAAGTATCTGTAATGTAATTGAGTCATGTCATGCCCCGATGTTCTGATCAGGACATTCAATAATGTAAACAAGTCATGTAAAGTCATAGAGTATAACCCTACTTATTGATCAAGGGTTAAAATCCCCACAGTTGTGGGGCCCTAGGGTTAAAGTTGTCCCTAGTGAGTTATTGTCAAGTCGGGAATCAGTATAAATAGAGAGGGAGCCTCTCTATTTAACACACATTCATACGCATTCACTCACACTTAGTTGTAGCGCATAACTGAGAGAGAGAGACTACTGCTGTTGGGAGATCATCTTATTATCTTTGGGTTTTACTTTGGTGTTGATTCTATCTCTGAGGAAGTTGCGGGGTTTTCTCCTTTATGGTTTCCCCAAGGAAAATCTTTGTGTTCATTGTCTCTTGTGATTGATTGTTGTGATTGTTATTCTCTTAGATAAGATCCTAAGATCATATAACTTAACTGTTAAAAATCTAACATGGTATCAGAGCTAACCTGAGAAGAAGACACTGTGCAGCTGCTGAAACTAGGGCTTCCTACTTTTTGGATCTCTCTTCACATATTTTCAGCAAAAGGAGGTTGGGATGACTCTCCTCTCTAGGGCGCATCTTTCTGTCCAAGCAGAATCTAATTCTGAGCATTTTCAGTTTTTGACCCGACACTGCTGCCAGAAATTAGGGCTTTCCACATAAGTGAAATTTTTTATTGAGCCCAGGCCTAGATTGATCTCCTCCCCAAAATCGAATTTTAGAGATCAAGATCACATTTTTTGTTTGAGTAGAACTCTGGGAAAGTCAAACCCTAATCTGCTCCTGAACCAAAAAACCAACTATGCAGAAATTCAATTCCAAATCCAGTTCCGACATCTTAACCTGGTAAGATCTAAATCTTTTGCATTTCCATTTGAGGTTCTATGTTAATATGTCTCATCATACCAAGCTTGATGAAAAGTTTGAGGGAGCTGATAACTTCCGAGCTTGGAAGTATAAGATCTCCCTGGTCCTAGAAGAAAATGAGTTGGACTCTTACATCAATGAAGAGGTTCCATTTCCAAAGGGAGATGAGGCTAAGGCCTTACACAAGAAGAAATTGGTCATGGCTAAGAGGATTATTGTTGATTCAATCAAGGATCACCTCATACCACAGGTGTCCTCTCTAAAGACACCTAAAGAGATATTTAATGCCTGGACCAAGTTATTTGAAGGGAAGAACATAAACTGAAAGATGACTATGAGAAACCGATTGAAGAATGTAAAGATCCAGAATGCGGAGACCATCCAGTCTTACTTTACAAGGGTCTCTCATATCAAGGAACAAATGGAAGCAGTAGATGAAGAAGTAGATAATGCAGAAATTGTGATGACCACCTTGAATGGTCTCCCTAGGGCATGGGACTCTTTCATTCAAGGGATCTGTGCCAGAAAGAAGCCAGTCAAGTTTAGTATATTTTGGGAGGAATGCTCACAAGAAGAAGCTTGAATATCAGCTCGAGAAGAATGTTGGAGACATTTACCATCATACACACTCTTTTTGGTCAAATTGGCCTAGTTAAACCACTATCCTAAGTATAATTGACATTAATTGACATCAGTGGAGCATTAATTGCCATCATCCAGTCACACCCATGCCTACCTACAGTCAAGGAGGCTAACTTAGCCTTCTCCTACAGTCAAGGAGGCTAACTGGAGCACTCCGGGGGTGATCTAAGTGATATTAATGCACCTAATTGCTAACTGGTGGTTACAATCAGTTCAACCAATTAGCTAAGGTGCCTCCTCTCATTAAATATATTATTTAATGATTATTTAATATTATTTAATGATCTGGAGTCAACAGGGGCGCCTCCACCAACTTCTGATGATCAGTTCAGCTTCAGTTAAACTCATCGGGGTTCATTGAAGTCATGGAGCACTAGCACTTGATGGTTGGCTTGCTATGACATGTGTTTGATCTCATTCAGTTGAGATTTAGTCATTTATTGCACTTTGACTTCAGTTAAGGTTTGGTGAGTCAATTAGGGCTTTGGTCAAGTGGTTAACTAAGTGTGAACCTATGGTTTAGAGTTAGTTAAGCCAGACTCACTCATTGATTTCGAATTTCCTCCTTAGGTATTCGAATTCCTCATTCATTCAAGCTATTGCTTGACATTGTTATTGTAACTATTCATTGTTTATTAAATATACAGAGAGGAAACCAATTCCGGTTCCGATTAACACCATTTCATGAGTTATTTGTTGATTAACTCTTGATGAGATTGATTATTTGTTCCTAGATCATGTGCAAGATTAATATGGTATCAGATCTTATGACGGGACAGAGATCTATCTCTCAAAAACAAGCTTTTTGACAAATTTGTCCATGCACTGCACCAGAAGCCAAGGCTTACCACTCAATATCCCAAGTAAAGAACTTGTTAATCAATATTTCTTGACTGACTATGCTGGGTGTGATGAAAGCCTAGAATGTGCAGGCTGTCCGACCTTATTTTTCCCTTTCTGTTTTGATTTTCAGGTTTCTACAGGTGAAGCATTCGCTACAACACATCCAGATGGCCTCCTCAGTAGATCTCTTGACTCCATACAATTTCCACTCATGGAAAATTTATATGGAGATTCAGTTGCGCTCCAAAGGACTTTTTAGAGTCACCATGGACACTGAAGTTGAGCCGGGATCCGCCGTAGAAAAATCAAGATTCTTGAACAAGAAGGATGAAGCCTTCGGTTTCTTGTGCCTCTCTATTTCCCGAGACCTTCTCTTCCATCTTACAGATTTGAAGACACCGAAAGAAATATGGGACAAATTGGAATCTCTATACGGAAAGCATGATGACTTGAGGGTCTACCAACTCGAAAATGAACTCATGTCTCTCCAACCTTCCAATTTTGAGACTCTGAATGATTTCTTTACAAAGTTCAAGCATACTATTTTACTCTTGAAGCAATGCAATGTGGAGAAGGAAGATGATCAACTCATCCTTTCCATCCTCTCCAAACTCGGGGCTGATTATTCAGTTTTTGTTTCTGCATTCTGTGCGGGGAAGCTCACAACCCCCAGATGGAAGATGCCTACACTCAATGCCTTCATTGAGTCCCTAACTAATGAACATGAAAATCTTGTCCAGATGGGGATCATCCGATCTTCCCATGATCAAGCCCTCCATGTCTCAGGGCCCAAATATCTGAAGGGTAAAGGAAAGCAGCAAAAAAATCAGAAAACTAAATTTGATGCTCCCAAGCCTAGAGTTGAAAACCAGCAGCATGATGAATCTTTCGACTCAAGGAAGAACAAAGGAAAAGGGCACAATGGGAAAGAAAAAGTCAAGTGTTCTTACTGCGGGAAGGGTTTTCACCCTGAACATGCCTACATGAAGAAAAATCTTAATGAAGCAACCTCTCTCCTTGATAGGAATCACATCAATCTTCCAGAGAGCTTTCAGAGGAGAGATCACCAAGATCGGGAACCACAACATGAGAAAGATCATGCCGTCATGGCAAGCACTTCGAAGTCCAAAGCATTGCTGATTGAATTTGGAGCTTCGAATCACATGATGGATGAAAAAGACTCCTTTTCATCCTTGGAGACTGACAAATCCATTCCCATCCACATGGGAGATGACTCCACCATCATTTCCGAAGGACAAGGTACTGTAGATCTTGAAAATGGTTTTTTCTCTAATGTTTTGTATGTACCGTCTCTAGCAGCAAATATCTGTAGTGTCTATTAGATGACACATACATGAATGCCTAAGAGAGTCTCTTTCAACCCAAATGATGTTGAGATAACATAAATTGCATCCAGGAAACTCATTGCTAAAGGCCTTGCAAACCATCATGCAAAAGACTATGAGTTCTCTCACTTTGTTGCAAATGCAAAGCCCACTGCTCTGCTAACTCATGGAAATGAGGTTAGTAGGCTGTGGCATGAGAGGTTTGGCCATCTTAATTTCAAATATTTGCAGCAATTACAGAAAGACTCCATGGTTGAAGGCCTCCTGGTCATCAAGGCAACCACGGGAATTTGCAAGGGCTATGTGATTGGAAAACACCCTGAGCAAAAGTTTGATCGAGGGAAGGCAAACCGAGCTACAAGCATATTGGGGCTGATACATTCTGATATCAGCGGTCTAATGCTTGTCACATCCATGAATGGATCAAGGTACATCCTTACTTTTATTGATGATTTTTCAAGGTATACATGGGTTTTCTTTCTCAAAAAGAAATCACAAGTATGTGAAATTTTTTCTGATTTGAAGGCCTTGATCGAAAATGCCTCTGGGATTAAGATCAAGATCTTGAGATCTGATAATGGAGGGGAGTATGTCAGTAATGAGTTGCTGTGCATATTCTCCCAAAGTGGTATTCAGGTCCAGCATTCAATTCCCTACACTCCCCAGCAGAACGGAGTAGCGGAAAGGAAGAACCGGTCTCTCAAGGAGATGACCACATGTATATTGGAGTCAAAGAATCTTGCTGCAAATTTGTGGGATGAAGACATGCATGCTGCAGCATACATTCAGAATAGGGTGCCACACTCATCCGTGAAAGGAAATACTCCTTTCGAAGCATACTTCAGACACAAGCCGGATGTGTCGAACCTACGGGTGTTTGGGTCCACTGCATGGGCCCGAATTCCGCTTGATAAAAGAAGGGCTTTGCAACCGCAAATCATAGAATGTCTGTTTATTGGGTATCCTAATGAATCTAAAGGATTCAAGCTGCTGGATATCAAAACCAAACAGATCATCATCGAGAGAAGTGTCAAGTTCGATGAGCCTCTTCAGGAGATAGAACTAGTGAAGGAGAAAACTGCTGAATTTCCTTCCTATTCTACTGAATATTTGGATGATGAAATTGGGGGTGATGACCCTGATTTGGATCCTCTAATTTATGATATCAATGTTCAACAATAATTAGATGCTGAATTAGAACCTGAAGTGCAAAATCATCTTCCTACATGGGTCCAACAGACACTCTCCTCCGCAGGAGACAACATTGGAAATCCAGATGATCCAAGGAGAACCCGATCTAATTTCCAAAGAGCAGGTATTGCGCTCTCTTGTTCTGATAATTTGTTGTCTGAAACTTGCTATTTGATGATTAGTTCAAATCCAAAATCCTACTACCATGCTCGGAATGATCCGAGATGGCAAGTTGCCATGGATGAAGAGATGCATTCTCTTCAGAAAAACACTACTTGGGAGCTAGTTTCTCTTCCTCCAGGAAGGAAATTGGTTCAATGCAAGTGGGTGTTTCGGACAAAGGTTTCTGCTGATGGAAGCACCTGAAAATATAAGGCAAGGCTGGTAGAAAATATTTTCTCTTAGGTCCAAGGAGTGGACTACCATGAGACCTTTGCACCCGTTGCAAAAATGGACTCCATCCGCCTTGTTTTGGCAATTTCAGCATCCAAGCACTGGGAGGTGCATCACATGGATGTTAATTCATACTTTTTGAATGGAGATATTCATGAGGATATATACATGAAGCATCCTAAGGGCTACATCACTGATCCATATTTGGTTTGCAATCTAAAGAAGTCACTATACGGGTTAAAACAGGCCCCAAGAGAGTGGTATTCCAAGATGGATGCCTTTCTTCTCTCGCAAAACTTTCAGAGATGTAGATCAGATCCAAATGTGTATTTACAGCAGCATGATGGTCATATAATTATCATTGTTTTATATGTTGATGACTTATTGATCACAGGTAGCACAGTTGCCTCCATTTTAGCGATCAAAATTGCTCTCCATAATGCCTTTGAAATGAGTGATTTGGGGCTTCTAAAACAATTTTTGGGGCTCGAAATCGAACAAAATTCTGATGGGATTATGGTCACTCAGTCCAAATAAAATTAAAACTTGTTAGTCAAGTTTAATATGCCTGAATGTAGGCCTGCACCATTCCCGTTCCTTTCGAGGATCAGCCTTGAAGAAGGAAAACACACACCTCCCATGGACTGCACTATCTATCGACAGCTGATTGGTAGCTTGTTGTACTTGACACATTCTAGGCCTGATATTTGTTATGCCATGGATGCTGTGTCAAGGCACATGCAGCAGCCTCATGATCTTCATTGGAAGGCAGCCAAGAGGATCCTCTAGTATATTCAGGGAACCATGACTTACGGCATTCACTATGTTGCAGACTCCGATCTAGAGCTGGTTGGATACATAGATTTCGATTGGGTGGGTGATTCTATTGATCAGAATTCAACTTCCAGATATGTATTCATGTTTGGTGGTGGCCCTATTTGCTGGTCAAGCAAAAAGCAAGCTGCCATAGCACTATCTTCAACAGAGGCCGAGTATCGAAGAGTGGTGAATGCTTGCATCCAAGCAGTTTGGTTGCAAGGCATTCTTTCAGAGTTTGATCTTGGTAGTACTTTGTCCACTGTCCTCTTTTGTGACAACTAGAGTGATATTAAGATATCCATGGATCTAGTTACCAGGCAGAGGACCAAGCATGTAGAGATTCACATGCACTACATCAGGGAGCTAGTGCATGACAAGACCATCATTTTGCAATACTTCCCGACTGATGAGCAGATTGCAAACATCTTCACCAAGAGCTTTTCAGAAAAGAAGTTCACTTACCTCCGTTCATTGTTGGGGGTGAGTTCATCAGGGTGATCCAGACTAATTTCAGTGTTCAGCTTGAGGGGGATTTTTTCCCACTGGGTTTTCCCTCTTTTCCTCACTTAGTTTGTTTTGATCATTGTTTCAGTTTCAGCATTGTACAGGGTGACCTATGGCCTTAGTTGTTGGGGCCCTAGCATTTTTATGCATATATGTTTTCTAACTCTTCCCGAGTATAGCTTAAGGGGGAGTGTTCGAAACATTTACCATCATACACACTCTTTTTGGTCAAATTGGCCTAGTTAAACCACTATCCTAAGTATAATTGACACTAATTGACATTAGTGGAGCATTAATTGCCATCATCCAGGCACACCCACGCCTACCTACAGTCAAGGAGGCTAACTTAGCCTTCTCCTACAGTTAAGGAGGCTAACTAGAGCACTCCGGGGGTGATCTGAGTGATATTAATGCACCTAATTGCTAACTGGTAGTTACAATAAGTTCAACCAGTCAGTTAAGGCGCCTCCTCTCATTAAATATATTATTTAATGATTATTTAATATTATTTAATGATCTGGAGTCAACAAGGGTGCCTCCACCAACTTCTGATGACCAGTTAAGCTTCAGTTAACCTCATTGGGGTTCATTGAAGTCATGGCGCACTAGCACTTGATGGTTGGCTTGCTATGACATGTGTTTGATCTCCTTTAGTTGAGATTCAGTCATTTATTGCACTCCAACTTCAGTTAGGGTTTGGTGAGTCAATTAGGGTTTTGGTCAAGTGGTTAACTGAGTGTGAACCTATGGTTTAGAGTCAGTTAAGCCAGACTCACTCATTGATTTCGAATTGCCTCCTTAGGTATTCGAATTCCTCATTGATTCAAGCTATTGCTTGACATTGTTATTGTAACCATTCATTGTTTATTAAATATACAAAGAGGAAATCAATTTTGGTTCCGATTAACACCATTTCATGAGTTATTTGTTGATTAATTCTTGATGAGATTGATTATTTGTTCCTAGATCATGTGCAAGATTAATAAAGAAAACATGGGAAGTGAAGATCAAGCTCTCACAATACAATGCAAGAAAAGCATAACAGACCATCACAAAGGTAAGCACTCTCTCCAAAATAAAAACACTAGAAAGTCTAACAAATATTTGTCTAAGTACATTTGCTTTACAGGTGATGAAAGAAGACACCTTGCAAGAAATTGTCCTAGAAACAAAGATAGATCTCACAAGAGGAAGGGAAACAAGAAAAGACATCATGCTCATGCTGCAGAAGATGATGAGCCTTCGAAGAAGAGAATCAAACAAGACAGTGATGATTCTTCAAGTGATGAAGAATATGTTTTGATTTTCGCTCTCACGGGAAACATCACACATGGAAGCAATGATTGGCTTATAGACAGTGGGGCTTCCAAACACATGACAGGATTCAAAGAGTCATTTGTGAAACTATCAGAACATGAATCACCCCACAAGGTGAAACTTGGGGATGACTAACAGTATCCAATAAAAGGTAGTGGAGAATTATCCTACAAATTAGACTTTGGAAAGTCTATGAAAATGAAGGATGTCCTATTTGTACCAGGACTAAAGAAGAACCTTCTCTCCATCTCTGAATTAGATTCAAAAGGTATAAGAGTTTCATTTATAGATGGCTAAGTCATCATGTGGCAAAAAGGAAAGACTATTGACGATGCAGTAGTAATTGGAGAACAAGAGGGAGGACTATACAGATAAAAGGGCAAACTAGAACAAGCCTTGGTTCATGACTCAGTAGAACCCAATGAACTTTGGCATAGAAGGCTTGCACATGTACACTATAGGGCACTACCACTTGCAAGCAAAGATGTTGAAGGTCTTCCAAAAATACAAGAAAAACATGAAGGAGTATGTAAGGGATGTGCAAAAGTAAAGAACACAAAGAAGACATTTCCAAGTAACGAAAGCAAGGCTAAAGAAATCTTGGAAATCATTCACTCCGATGTATGCGGTCCGATGTCATCCAGTTCATTAAGCGGGTATGTATACTATGTTTATTTCATTGATGATTTTTCTAGGAAGACATGGATATACTTCATGAAGAACAAAGACAAAGTATTTAGCAAGTTCAAGGAATTCAAAGCCTTGATCGAAAACTACATAGAGAAGAAGATCAAGATTTTTCGATTAGACAATGGCTGAGAATTCACATCAAATGAGTTCAAATAATTATGCAAAGATTCAGGGATTAAGAGGGATTTGACCACTCCATATAATCCACAACAGAATGGGCTTACAAAAAGAAAGAATAGAAAAATCATGGAAGCTGCAAGGGAAATGCTTCATGATCAAGATCTTGCCATGCATCTATGGGTAGAAGTAGCTAGAACAACTGTGTATGTACAGAACTGTACTCCACATAGAGTACTTGAGAACAAGACACCTGAAGAAGTATTTTTCAGTAAGAAACCAGAAGTCAATCATCTCAAAATATTTGGTTGTCTAGTGTACATACACATTCCAAAAGAAAAGAGGATAAAGTTAGATCCTTCAGGAAGGAAGGGTATATTTGTGGGATACTATGAAAGCTCGAAGGCTTACAGAATATACTTCCCATGATTCAAGAAGATCGAAATCAGGAGGGACGTAACATTTGACGAAGACTCAGCTTACAACGAATCCAGAAAGATACTTGTTGAAGAACCTGTAGAAACAGAAGTACCCAGAATTCATGACACAACCATGAACGAAGAAATTCCAGAAGAAGATAGAGAAATAGAAGAACCTCAAGAACCTGTAGATCCTCCTCAGGAGAAGAATCCTCATAAGAGGAAACCTGCTTGGGTATGAGAAGCTATCCAAGGTGCAGAAAGATATGGGGCTCCAGAAGAGATACACAAATAAGGGAAAATAACCAGGTCCTACTCCAATTATGTAGCCCTATTATGTGACTTCATTGATAAAGAACCTTCCAACTATGAAGAAGCAACAGAAAATAAAGAATGGAAGGATGCTATGATCGAAGAGTATCAATAGATCATGAAGAATGATGTTTGGGATGCTGTCCCAAGACTAGAGGGGAAGTCTGTTGTGACTTCCAAATGGATCTATAAGATCAAGCATGCTGCAGATGGTAGCATAGAGAAATATAAAGCAAGATTTGTGGCTCGTGGTTTCTCCCAAAAAGAAGGAATAGATTATGAAGAAACTTTTACTCCTATAGCCATATATACTTCCATCAAATTAGTACTTGATTTAGCTGCAGTAATGAAGTGGAAAGTACACAAGATGGATGTCAAGACAACTTTCTTGAATGGTGTAGTAGAAGAGGAAGTATATGTGGAGAAGCCACTCGGTTTTGAGACACATGATAGAGAGACTCATCTGTGTAAGTTAAAGAAAGACCTGTAGGGTTTGAAATAGGCACCCAGGACATGGTCTGGCATAATTGACAGCTTCCTATCCAGTTTGGGCTTTACCAAGAGTAAAGCGGATTCCAACCTTTAATACAAGGTTGAAGAAGGGAACCCAGTGATAGTTTTACTGTATGTAGATGATCTATTTGTAACAGGTGAGGATGGGTTGATTGCTGATACAAAGAGGAAGCTTGCTGCCGAGTTCGAAATGAAGGAATTTGTTATAATGCACTATTTTCTAGGCATGGAGGTGTTGCAGAATGCAGATGGAATTTCCCTGGGACAAGGGAAGTATGCAGTAGAGATCCTGAAGAGGTTCAGGATGATGGATTACAAGGCCATGACCACACTTATGGCATCGAACCTTAAGCTATTGAGTGATGCTTCATTAGAAGTGGTCGATGCTACGATGTATTGTCAGATGATTGGGTCCTTGATGTATGAAATACAAGACCAGATATTTGCTTTGTTGTGAACACATTGAGCCAGTTCCTGACGGATTCGAGACATGTTCACTTGATTGCTGCAAAGCATATTCTGAGGTACCTAAAGGGTACAGTTGATTATGGGCTCAAGTATGAGGCGAATCAGAAGATTAACCTAGAAGGTTAGGTGGATTCAGATTGGACAAGAAGTTCCATTGATAGAAAGAGCACTTCAGGGTGTTGCTTCAGTATGGGATCAGGTGTGATCTCTTGGTTTAGTAGGAAGTAATCTTGTGTGGCACTGAGTAGAGCCAAAGCAGAGTATGTTGCAGCTTGTTCGACTAGTTGTGAGGCAGTGTGTCTGAGAAAGCTACTATATGATTTATTTGATCTCCAAATGGATGCTACTTGTATATATTTCAACAACCAGAGCTGTGTGAAGCTATCGGAGAACCCAGTGTTCCATGATAAGTCAAAGCATATCGAGATCAAATATCACTATATCAGGGATATGGTGCAGAGAGGAGTAGTGACGCTCCAGTATGTTGCGATGGAAGAGCAGATAGCTGATGTACTAACCAAACCATTAGTCAGAGTAAAGTTTGAGTACTTCAGGGAGAAACTTGGTGTTCTCCAGATCGAGGTTCCATCCAAAGGGAATTGATGTGTCCGTTGGCCTTTCTGACATGGTGGAAGGATGCGCTTCACATGGTCAGATGTAAGTGCAAAGATGCTCTGATGTGATTGTGGGTTGTGTTACCACATGATTAGTGCAGAGATATTCTGATGTGATTGTGGGATGTGTTCCCACATGATCAGTGCAGAGCCATTCTGATGTGATTGAGGGATGTGTTCCCACATGATCAAATATAAGTGCAGAGATGCTCTGATGTGATTATGGGTTGTGTTACCACATGATCAGTGCAGAGATATTCTGATGTGATTGTGGGATGTGTTCTCACATGATCAGTGCAGAGCCATTCTGATGTGATTGAGGGTTGTTTTCCCACATGATCGGATGTAAGTGCAACGCCTTTCTGACATGATGAGGTCAGATGTAAGTGCAGATCCTTTCTAACATGATGAGGCTGGATGTAAGTGCAACGCATTTCTGACATGATGAGGTCGGATGTAAGTGCATAGCCTTTCTGACATGATGAGGTTGGATGTAAGTGTAAAGCCTTTCTGACATGATGAGGTCGGATGTAAGTGCAGATCCTTTCTAACAAGATGAGGTCAGATGTGAGTGTTGGGCCTTTTTGACATGGGTTTTGGATGTGTTCCTCCCATAGTCAGATGTGAGTGTTGCGCATGCCTTTCTGACATGGTTCTTGGATGTGTTCCTCCCATGGTCATATGTAAGTGTTGGGCTGGCCTTTTTTGACATGGTTCATTCCATGGTCAGATATAAGTGCTGAAGATGATGAAGACCTACATGAAGGATAAGCCTACAACCAACATGAAAGAGGGATGGATCTGTAGAACTTCCTATGACGAGTAGAATTGAGATAGCACTAGTGATGATGACCCAGTGATGATCTAGCAGTGATGATCCAGATCAAGTGATGATCCAAACTTTATTATGATCCTGTGATGATCCAGACTTGATGATGATCTAGTGACGATCCAGACTTGATGATGATCCTGTGATGATCCAGACTTGATGATGATCTAGTGAGGATCTAGATTAAGTGATGATCCAGTGATGCTCCAGATCAAGTGATGATCCAGACTTGATGAATATGACTTGATGATGAAGATGACTTGACAATGAAGATGACTTGAAGATGAAGATGACTTGAAGATGAAGATGACTTGATGATGATCCAGATGATACAGAGAAGAAGACCTGTGCTGATAAATTGTGTTGAGAGAATACCTTCCTATTTAAGAGGGAGTGTTGATGTGTTTGTAACTTTGGAATGTATTCACTTGTATATCTTATGTATTTCACCCTGATGTTTTTCCGGGAAGTATCTGTAATGTAATTGAGTCATGTAATGCCCTGATGTTCTGATCGAGAGATTCAAAATGTAAACAAGTCATGTAAAGTCATAGAGTATAACCCTCCTTATTGATTAAGGGTTAAAGTACCCGCAATTGTGGGGCCCTGGGGCCCTAGGGTTAATAGAATCTCCTAGAGAAGTTGGCCCTAATGAGTTATTGTCAAGTTGAGAATTAGTATAAATAGAGAGGGAGCCTCTCTATTTAACACAAATTCATACACATTCACTCACACTCAGTTGTAGCGCATAAGTGAGAGAGAGAGAAGAAGCTGGGACAAGAGAGAGGGAGACTACTGTTGTCGGGAGATCATATTACTATCTTTGGGTTTTAATTTTGGTGCTGATTCTATCTCTGAGGAAGTTGCAGGGTTTTCTCCTTTATGGTTTCCTCGAGGAAAATCTTTGTGTTCATTGTCTCTTGTGATTTATTGATGTGCTTGTTATTCTCTCAGATAAGATCCTAAGATCATATAGCTTAATTGTTAAAAACCTAATAGGGTTGATTGAGGAGAAAAAAGGTTTTCTATGGTTTTGTAGTGATGGTGTAGCACTGCCTATGGTAAAACGAGTACTCTAACATTTCACAAGAATAAGGTACCTAGTTTGGGTTCGATCAGGTCATGTTAGTTAGGCTCATTCTAAGAGATACAAGCAGTTGATGCCCATGCCTAACTAGGAAGGTCACACCAACCACTAAGCTTCTTGAGTGTTATGGGATGCTCAAGTGGAACACAAAGTTTATCCCCATGCCAAATTGTATTAGATCCATGTTCGAATGTGGAACTTGTAAAAGAGTCTCTTCACCTCCAACACCCTTTTCATTAGATGAGTCAACGGGGTCGTGTTGATGAGGAAATCAACAATTCAAGTGGGGTAAAATGTAAGGACCCGACACTCGCCGACGGAACAATATGATATCATGTTCATTCATATTGGGGGGTTAAAAATGACCAAAAAATCAAAAATTATATTGGGCATATATTTGGGGTTAAAATGTTTTTTTATTTTATTTTAATAAACAATATGCAATAAATTGGGGATTTTTTTAATCCCTACTAGGGCAGAAATGGGGCGAGATCAGTTCCAAGAGTTCGCCATCGATTGATTGGGTGCAAGATCTCTTCCAAGAGTTTGCTAGCGATCGGTTTGGTATGATTTTAACTGTTTGGATATTTTTAAGGGTTCCAGGAGTTCGCCATTGATCGAACTCCTAGGGTGCATGCTAGCAGAATGAAAGTAAATTTACAGTATGAGGCACATTTTTCCATCGTGATCCAATTTGTTTCACTGCTCAACTAGAAGTGAAGACATAAGTGTTTCACTATCGATCGGGTATTCCCTTTGCCCTGCAAGTGGCTCAATAGGACTAGAAACCAAACAAGTAGTAAGAAGATTAAGTGAAGGTATAACCCGCGGTTTCTGCATATTTAATTCCACATATTCAAGTTTTATAGTCCATTGCATACCTTTCAATTCGAGAGCGCTTCGAGAGCCATAACCCCGCATTGACCACGCTGCCCGACACTTCATTTGCCAGGGATAGAACGGTACACTCCACCAACCACCATATTTGGGCAGATAAATCTGTGTATAGAAGTGGAATCCCAAGTCTGCATCTGAATCGGGTGTAGGCGGGCCCATAAAGGTAAATAGGTTTCTATTATTCTGTATTTTTTTCTAAAGTTTTGGATCTGACGGTTTATTGCAGGTCTGGTTTGTTATGGTAGTTGCAGTGGATTGATGCAGCAATGTTGTAACGTAGGTGTTGTTTGACAACTATGGTGAGTAGTGTATCAGTATATTAGTGCTCTATTTCTCAAAGAAGCACGCGATTTTCAGATTTGTGCTTATCACGAATTAAGTAGGGGAGTGGTAATTATACTCTTTTATTTTCCTGCCCCATGTGTCTTTTGCCAATTTTATTGCCTATGTACTTTCCTCTTAATATCATGTTTCTTGGAAAAAGTCTCATAATGGATTTGATTAGATGTATCTTTTTGCATTTTCAACATTTCAGGAGGACTCATCAGTTGCTTCTTGGATTTTATATTTTTTTGTAAACTGTACTTTCTCTACAGAATCCTTTAAGCTTTCATCAATACATTATCAAGATTTCCCATCATCAATATTAAGCATTCATCAATACATGATCTGGATTTCCCATCATCAATCTGAGAAATTGAAGTTGAGCAATGGTGACCTGGTGGAGCTGTCCAACAATGATGAGGGGTTCAAAGGGACCTAGTTATGTGCATGACTTGTAAAAAAGCAGGGGGTAGGGTACTTGGTGGAGTACACAGACCTTGTGAACGATAAGGATGAGACAAAACAACTGAGGCAGAGAGTAGATAAGCTTGACATAAGGAGAGCCCTCTGGAGCAGAGTAAAGATCAGTTTATTATGTATGAGGAAGTTGATGCTTATGAGAATGATGGGTGTGGTCACGAAGGTCCTTAACTATCACGAGTATACAATATACTTCTTGCAGACAAAAGAAGAGATGATATTTAATCATGCCAAACTGCGCCCTCATCTTGAATTCATAGATAACAAATGGGTTGAAGCTTCCAAGGTATGCACATTACTTCTCTTCTTTCAACTCACTGGAATTGATAGTATTTTTTAATGAATGACAGGATTTTTTCCCTTGTCTTAGTCCTCAAATGGATAAAGTGCTTTTAAGTTTGTTGTTTTCACATTGTTTTCTGATTTTTCTGTAATGTTTATTTCTTATTTCTTCCGCTGTCCAGGATACCCTATTCATGTCTGAAGTTTTTTTTAACACATTAGGTCCAGGTATCCTGTTCTAGGCTGGCATACTTTTAGGTTATTCTGTGCACTTCTAAGTGGATTTTACTGTGTTGGGACCTCTGTCAATAAGGACACTCAGGCTCATATGTTTTCTATAATGTCTATTATTGGTAATCTAGCGAGTGTTATAGATAGGATATTGTTCTTGAGTTGTGAATATTGTTCACCTTTGGGCCTTCTAAGAAATCTTGACCTATATTTTTGTCTTTGCATTTCACATTTAAAAATGATATTTCTGTAGATTTGTGTAGACCCTGGCCTACAGGAGGATTTTTGCTTTCATCCATGTACACAAGGATCTCGCACTTGTTGAATTGAATAATACTCTCCAAGTCTAGGTATCTAACATCTATTTCCCCAATTTTTTTAACTGATCTATAACCTTTTCTACCTACAACAAAATCTTTAACCCGACAGCAATAGTCAGGTTCTGCAGTCTCTTTAATTTCTAACTCTTGTATTGTTGGTTCCATATAATAGTCAGAATGCCAAAGCTTTGGTATAAGAGCTTCGATATCTGTAGTATGTATATAATTTATGGCAGCTTCACCATTTCTATCTCTAGATATTGAGGGGTTAGATGTTGATGTAAATTTATCAATGGATTTTGATGGCAGAGGACTGTTATGAAGATCTTCATTATCAGTATCAACACTTGGCCATGTATCGATAGTGCCTATCAAAGACAGGAAAACAACGAGTCAAAAACGTCAGAAACCAAGGGGAAGAATTATGAATAAGCTAAATACATCATTTTACTATTCCCTACATATTAGAAAAATTGAAATCAACAAATGATCAAGCATATTAGGTATACATACTTTGAGGTTCTTGTGCAAAGGAATTTTCAAGACTAGGTTGTCCAGTGGTAGTGTCCACTTCCAGTGTGGAACATTGTTCCTGCAATTTCTTCACAAACAATTCTCTTATCTCTATATTTGTACAAATTTAAAGCACACACACAATCTAAATCTTGAAACACCTACTACTTTAACTTCAATGACTCGGGTACATTTTTTTAAAGATTTTCATAATCTTCTATTTAGCATCTCAACCATAAGCTAATGCACATGAACCATAAATTATCACATCAAGCAGTTCACACTTTACCCGCCTGCAATTAAGTATTATGTAAATTTGACTGTATAAGCTTTATTTTTTACAAAATCTTTACTCATTAGAATTAGAGAAAAATCTAAACTTAGAAACACTTCTGCATACATAGTCACCTGATAGTGATTGAACCATAAACATTTATTGCTTGATAGAAAGACATCATAAAATTCAAAATTGCACAAGTTTGGTGTACAATTATGAGTGGAAGTGCACAGAGGGCCATATGGATCTGCTCTTGATATTCAAGTTAATGCAGGGAACATGCACCATATCTAAAATTCGTACCATACCCAATCATCTAAGCAACATATATTCCAAGAGAAGAACATCCAAAAATTTTGAAGTTCAGATTAGTTTATCATTTTTCTGAGATACACTTATGTGTTGTGCAAAATTGTCCATTCCTAATGTGTTTCTTTATATATCTACAGGAACCGATTTAGAGGTTTGGCTTGTAAAATACCTGCATCTAATGCTTTTCTATTGGCATAGGTATATATTCCTTTTTCATGTCTTCATTATGGATAAAATTTACTTGGAAATTTATTTGAAAATGTTGGCCATAATTTTTTCAATATCATATAGTTTATTTGTAATTTTGTCTATCCTACATTCTACTTCCCTCTCTTTCAGTATATTTTTTTATCGAATACCTTAGATGTGCATGTTTAGGAGGTGACACTCATGGATTTTCTAGACCTGGGGTATTTTTTTTTGGTTTGATATCTACATGACTTGTCTACACTGTGGTAACAAATAGTAATAAAATATGTTCTCTAGCCATACATTTCTTTTTTTGGCTACATAGTGAAGGAGCACTGACCAGGCATCTTGAATGATTGGTTCTTATAGGCATGCTAATGGAAATCCATTGAATACTTCCACAGACACATTATGGAACATCACTAATTGCTAATTGATGTTTTTTTTACTTTTCTATGACCAATAAATAGTAAGGAATCCAATCTACTCCGTTTCCAGTATGTTTTGGTTTCTGTAATAAGCAATGCTAAAAAGTATCAAATCAAAATCATTTTAGAAGATACAACTAGAATTCATTTATCTCAGTATACAAATAGGATATATAGATGGGCAAATCAACATTCCTATTTTTTTTTAAAAGAAAGTGGGCACAGTTTTCTAGTTAGCCATTGGAAATAGTGATCATAGCTAATGGAGAATATATAAGGATATTGAATTGAGGCCTTGCTCCTGTAGTACAAGAACACCACTGATCATGTATGATAAATCCAAACGCATCTTGGGATATTTTTTAGGCTTGTGGGATTCTGCATCATTTGGATGTCTTTTGCTTGGCCTGGGATTATGGTTTGTGATTACATGCAATGTTAATTATGCAATTGACAATTGTAAAGAAGGAAATGGTGATCCAAACTTATAGTTAGCTATCTTAATCCATAGTCAGTACAAGAACAACACTGATCATGTATGATAAATCCAAACAAAACTTGGGATATTTTTTAGGCTTGTGGGATTCTGCAACATTTGGGTGTCTTTTTCCTGCCTTGGGATTATGGTTTGTGATTACATGCAATTTTAATTATGCAATTGACAATTGTAAAGAAGGAAATGGTGACCCAAACTTATAGTTAGCTATATTAATCCATAGTCAGATCAAACGTTATCTCTACCCTAATCCTGTTCTAGTATAAAAAGGATAAAGTTGATTCATATAAAATCCCAAGTTCAATCTAATCTCAAAGATGGCCACCTCAAAAACAAAAAGTGTTTGTGATTACAATTAATGGAAAACTGGAAACAGTTTATTGTAGTAATGTTGATTACAACTAATGGATAGATTCCAAATACATATTGAACTAAGAAATACCAAACAGGGTATCAATACAATCAGAATACTCAACACAAATTGTCAATAAGAAATTCTACTTCATTCCTTTGACCAATTATGCCAAACACATAGTATGGAAAGTCAACACACCCTTAAGCATATATAAACACTTACTAATTACATACTTCGTGCTCTTTTCCTAATACTTACCATAAGATTGATGTTATTGTTTGGCACTAGCTTTCAAAAGAATTTTAAAGAGCTCTGCATGTGTCTTAGGTGTCTTCCCTGTGCTGTTGGTTCTCCTCAGGCTGTGTCATCGGTACTATGCATGCTAGGGCTTCAGAGCTTCTGTGTTTGTGTTGGGTTTCGTATGCTAGGGATTTCTTTGCTTTCCAAACCCTTGCTGCATATGCTAGGGCTTCCTTTGCCTCAAGATATAGATCTAAATGGATAGAGAATGGCTACAATACGACTAGGGATTTCATCAGGTTATGTGGAAATCCTTCTATGTGAACTTAATAGATACAAATAGACTTAAGTCTCATAGAAGAGTATTGAAATAATGTAACTTCTAAGGACATTCTACTTGTACTTTACTTTATTATTATTATTCCTCCTTTGGGAGATGTCATTAATGTAAAAGTTCACGTAAAAGTACAAGTCACACCAGTTTCCACTGGCTCCACTAAAGAAGTTGCAGCCTTTGCAACACATGCATACATAGCTTCCTGAGCCCGATGATGTCGTTTAGAGGGAGTCAAGGAAACTTCATCACTCGGTAGGCTACTTCACAAATGATATTTGTCAGCCTTTGGTGGAAAACACATAGGCCTTTCTGTAAAAAATGAAGACATCTGCCCATGTGGAAAATCACCTTCAGTTGCAAGACTGTTAGAACTTAAGATATTATTAGTTCTCAAATGGAATTCATTTAGCACACAAGCATTATCTGATGCCATATTTTCTCCATTATTCTCATTGGCACTTGCTATGCCTGCTTTATTTGAGCCTTCTACAATTTTCTTAGTTTCATCTTCATCTTCAATTCTTTCCCTTTTTACCAAATTCAAATGTTCATCAAAGTTAAGTTTCCTTGCCTTGATCTGTGTCGTTTTCTTTCGATGATCTACTCTAGATAATATTTCAAGAACATTTTCTTCTTACATGAAAACATTTATCTTTATATGATTGTCCCTGCAAAGATGGGATTGGGTTTATAAAGGCCCATCTCCTAACAAAGAGTGGCAGTGGCCAAAATATAGATTAGAGTGGGTTTATGATACCCAACTCAAATACAAACTGTAGTGATAGTGGCTGAACTACAAGAGAGACTTCCATGGATATCAAACTCAAGTAGGTGGTCAACCATAGCCAAAATAAAGAAATGAGATGGTTTATGGATATTTCAACATAGGGTCGGTCCTATGTACAACATTCTCCCTGAAG
Source organism: Pseudotsuga menziesii (assembly GCA_001517045.1). NCBI lineage: Eukaryota > Viridiplantae > Streptophyta > Pinopsida > Pinales > Pinaceae > Pseudotsuga > Pseudotsuga menziesii. The sequence goes on along the minus strand of LPNX010720624.1, from coordinate 112,675 downwards.
ATGAGTGGAAGGTCAACAATAGAAAGGAACATATCACATGTGATATCATAGCTTCCCCCCTTAATGTTTATTGCGGGCCATTTGAAGATAGAATTTCCCTAAAACACCTTAGTGTCTGTTACCCCCTGATATGTAGGGGTGACTTGATGTTCATATTTTCAGATTGTCTGTGTATGAATTTTAGTGTTTAGACTTTGTTGTTTTGACTCTTGAGAGGTGTTAACAGTTTTCAATTTTCTAGTTGTTAGGGTTCATTTTCTGAGTGCAGATGTGTGTACCATGTGCTGAAAATTTAACACAAGCATTGAAGAAGGTTTCTAAAAGTTGCACACATAACCTATAGTGAAATTATTGGAGTAATCCTTCAAATCGAAGCCCTAATGATAATGCAAACATAAAACCCCTTGACATTAAAAGATGCAGGTCATCCATGGTTGACAACTACAGGAACTCCATCTTGTCCCTACTACAAATAGCCCCACATTGGCATCAATGAAGCTAAGTTGAAGAGAAAATTTCATGCTTGTCTAGATTTATTTTATTGTTACTGACTCAAAAGCTGAAGGTAGTTTTGTAGACTACAGTTTTTTTCTTAATTCGAAACCTATTTAGTTTTTGAAGAAGCACATAAAACCCCTTTGATTTTGTAAATATCTAACAAACTATAAACCCCATTGGACATAAATATGTTATTTTTATCTTTTCCTTAGATTTATTTATTTGATTCCTTGTTTGGTGTTTCCTTCCTCTTAATGAACATAGCCGATATAGTGTTCTATGGATGCATGAGAAGTCTCTTTTATTCTTATGTTAGACATAAATTGTTCCCCTTTGGTGAAAGCTTCTTCTCCTTCTGGTAATAAGGATGTATATTACTTATCACTATTCATTTCCCATCTTCAATTTCCATGTGTATGGAAGTTAGTGTGAATTCCAATAGTAAATGGCAGGATCAATCCATTTGTCTTCATATGAGCTTGTTTCTTGTTTTACCACATCTATAAATGTTAGGTAGCTTACCATAAACATTGAGTGTGTGGGTCTACATAATTTAAGATAGGTTGATTGTTTTTAAGTTGACATTAATAGTTCCATCATTCATTAGTTACACTAATGGACACTAATAAATAACTCAGTTTTTTTTTCTCTTTTGCTATCTATGTGCCTTTCTGGAATTTTTTTTTCTATTTTTGGTGCATGACTAATCAATTTTGGAATCTGTATTAAGTTTGTAGATTATCAATTACTGCACAAATTTTGCTGTTGTATAAGTGTTTTGCAGTTATTATTATGAGCAAGTACTTCAAATAGTTTGTGTTATAAAAAGCAATGCTTCATTATATAATTGTTAGAATAATCATGACCAGTTAGAACCATTGAATAAAGGAGAGTTCTACAAGTGATGACATGAATTTGTTCTTTATGTTGTCAGTATCTTTTCCCATGGCAAGAACCAATAAACACTTCTATAGAAAAAGAATTTGAGATGTTTGTTGGAGCATCTGGAAAGCTTCAGCTATTGGAAAAGGTCATAATCAATTTCATACTAATTAAGTCTGAATTTTCATTTCATTATTATGAATTTTAGGAATATACAAGGCCTGCATATTTTAAACCCTCAAGTCTTGTATTTTCTCTCTGTATCTCATCATTTTAGCATGTTGTGGATGCAGCTGGTTCCACGATTGAAACAAGGTGGAGATCGTGTGCTACTCTTCTCGCAAATGACAAAGATGCTTGATATACTGGAAGAAATTTTGAACTTTCTAGGATTTGTATATTGTCGGTAAGTACAAAATTGTCCAAACGTTGGTTCTTATGATTGGAAAACAAAGAAATTTTGAGCAAGAAGTTTGATTTTGACAAATAATGGAATATGCTTCTATTTCCATCTACTATTGATTTTGAACTCTGGCTTCACTATGTCAAATTCCTTTGGTATGAAATACATAGAACTTTTGGCCTTTTCTGTCATGCATGTCTCCGCTTGAGATGCTTTGTGCAGTTCATTCGATAAAGAACTAAGAGAAGCAAAAATGAAAAATCACATCATTCATCTGTAGATTTTTTTATTAATTGAAGAGGGAATTTTCTAACTATTATACAATTTGGATCCATTCTGGTAGTATATTGATCTTTTTGGTTGTGATTTGATCGATTTTGGTTGTATATATATTTATATATACAAAGCACAAAGCAAAAAAGCATCTTCAAGAATTGTGCTCTCCTAGGGAGACTAATCATCAGATTTATGAAGGATCAATATAGCAGCAAAAGTTCTTTGTGGAGGCCCTAATAAACTTTTATTCCATCAAGAATAATGTTGCATGTAGCATCCAAGTCATTGTTTCCATAAGCAGAACTACAATGCTTTTGTTGAAAGAGTTTGTAGCCTATCAGTAGAGTAAATTCAGCAAAAGTAGCGATGCTGATTAGGAGAAAATATGGGCCTATAAATCAGGTAAACTTGGCATAGATTAAACGCTAAATTTAGTGCTGGGACTAAGAAAAAAGCAGAGTTTTAAAAACAGAGAAAATCACTTTCAAATCAGGAATCAAAGCACTTCTTTTGAGGAGAAAGTAGAGGATAAAGATAGCATAAAATCATTATGAAACCAAAAAACACCAGCGTTATTATGGAAAGAAAAAACCAATCTAGTTTTACACCAACAATAGCATTTTTTTTCATCCATTTTCAGCACTAGGAGAGATCAAATTCACTCTAAAACTACTATTGCTTCAAGACAAATATGTAATCAGCCTATTTCTAAAGTTAGCAGTGCTCTTTGGAGAGAACAATGCTAGCTTTATGGGGAGCAAAAATCAATCTATTTTTACACCAACAATAGCAATGATTTTGGCATCCATTTTTAGCCCTAAGAGAGATCGAATTCATCCTAAATCTAGTGCTGCTTCAAGACAAATTACAGTCTTTTTTTACAGTTGAATTCATCAGTCTATTTTTACAGCTACCATTGCTCTCTCTCGAGAGGCTTCACTCCACCTTATCTTTTTCTTTGGTCAAAATGCTTCCACTGAACATGAGCAAGAAGCAACTATTCGATAGGACAAGTTATATATGTATTAAAAATTATACATATTAAAAACATAGACATTTAGATCAAATTTTTACAAATATTAAATAGAAATCAGAATCAATGCACATTTAACATTAGTAATTACAAATTTACAAATTAGTAATCACAATGAGATTATAAGATGCATAGATAACTCATGAGACTCATGATATTCATAGGACAAGATGTCAATACTCAGGAGTCAGAACCATATTTCTCATTAAGTCATCAAAATCAGAATGTATTCCATATATGTCAGAATGCCATTGGAAAATGCCAAAAACATTCTTATGGTAATAAAGTTATACATTAGGTATTACTATTCATTTCCCATCCTTAGGATCCATGCTTATGAATGTTGGTGCAAATTTTGATAGTAACTCACAAGATTAATCTAATAGTCGTTGTGTGAGCTTGTTTCACAACTTCTATAAATTTAAGGCAACTTATTATAACTGTTGAGTGTGGGTCCAAAGAATTTAAGATAGGTGGATAGTTTGTAAGAATACCACCATTTGGACCATATCCTGGGTAAAATTTTGACCATTTTTACAAGTTGAATAAATTATTACTTCTTTCTTTTCATATTTTTCTTAGCCATAGGCACCCTACTAATTGAAGACGTTGTGAGTTGCAGGTTTTGCTTGATTGTGGAGCTGTGTAAGAAGATGCTTTTACTGTTGATCGGCTTGTATCCTTAGAGAAGGTGTTGTTATTTGTTTATGTCCATTGAGAGCATGTTGTGAATAATATATATTTGTAATTTCCAAAATATCTATCACTACTAGTATTTTATTAAGATGTTTTTTGGATCATATTGATTTTTAACCTTCCAAGTAATTGCAATAAAAGTGAATGTATGGAAACGGGAGATTTGATTGTGAAAAATACTCAGTGCACCCAGTTTGTAGTTTATCTTTTTAATATATGTAGCAATTTCTTTTGAGATTTCATATCTTGAGGTTTCTTTACTTGGTGAATCTTGCAAACTTAATGCTGCAGGCTTGCTGATGTCATCCATATTGGATTTAGTTACATGGTCCATGGATTATGAGATTGTTACCCTTCTACTGAGGATTTGAATGACCGTTAAAACAATAACTTGGATTTAGTAACATGTTCCATGGACTATGAACTAATGACCCTTCAACTGAGGGTTCAGGATTTGTTGTTGGAAAAGATAGTTTCCCCGCCTTTTGTTTGATTTGGTGAGAGCTTTTATATTTATAAGAGAGATTCTTGGAGAATTGTATCCATTAGGACCAAGTGTTAATTCACAATGCTTGTATAATCCAATATACAATTACAGAGAGACATTTATGTATCCAAATGTGGAAACTGTTTGGGAAGCATACCGTGTGGACACCTTAATTTAGAAATCCTTATAAAGGATTCATATGGATCTGAATAACCCATAGGTTTCTTACTACCTCTAGTTTCGGTTTCTTCTTTTTGGCTCAATGTGTCTATAGAGCCAGTCCCTTTTCATACTAGATGTAGGCTGCTACAGAGCCAACCCTTTTTCATGCTGGATGTACTTCTACAGAGCCAACCCTTTTTCATGCTAAATGTAGGTCTCTACAGAGCCAATCCTTTTTCATACTAGATGTAGGAATTACAGATCCAACCCTTTTTCATGCTAGATGTACTTCTACAAAGCCAACCCTTTTTCATGCTAGATGTAGGTCTCTACAAAGACAATCCTTTTTCATACTGGATGTAGGCCACTGCACTTATATCTCACCATGGGAGGCCCCACCTACCACCATGTCAGAAAGACACCGCTCTTACATCTGATCATGGGAGGAACCAATCCTACCACCATGTTAGAAGGGCACACCACTTACATCTGACCATGGGAAGAACCAATCCCACCACCATGTCAGAAGGGCACAACACTTACATCTGACCATGGGAGGAACCAATCCTACCACCATGTTAGAAGGGCACAACAGTTACATCTGACCATGGGAGGAACCAATCCTACCACCATGTCAGAAGGGCACATCACTTACATTTGACCATGGGAGGCCCCGCCTACCACCATGTCAGAAATGCACAACACTTACATCTGACCATAGGAGGCCCCATGTCAGAAGGGCTCACAAACTCATCACTTCCCCTTGGAAGGAACCTCTATCTGGAGAACACTAAGCTTCTCTTGGAAGTACTCAAACTTCACTCTAGCTAATGGCTTGGTCAACACATCAGCTATCTGTTCATCCATCGCAACATACTGGAGCTTCACTGCTCCCCTATGCACCATATCCTTGATATAGTGGTATTTGAGCTCAATATACTTTGACTTGGCATGGAACACTGGGTTCTTTGACAAATTCACAAAACTCTGGTTGTCACAATATATACAAGTAGCATCCAACTGGAGATCAAACAAATCAAACAGTAGCTTCCTCAGCCATACTTCCTCACAACTAGCTGAATTAGCTACAACATACTCTACTTCGGTTGTACTCAGTGCCACACAGGACTGATTCCTGTTAAATAAAGAGATCACACCTGATCCCATACTGATGCAACACCCATAAGTGCTCTTCCTATCGATGGAACTTCCTGCCCAATCCGAATCCACATAACCCTCTAGGTTAATCTTCTGATTTGCCTCATACTTGATCCCATAATAAACTGTACCCTTTAGGTACCTCAGAATATGCTTTGCACCAATCAAGTGAACATGTATCAGATCTATCAGGAACTAGATCAATGTGTTCACAGCAAAGAAAATATCTGGTCTCGTGTTTGTCAGGTACACTAAGGAGCCAATCATCTGACGATACATCACAACATCAATCGATTCTGATGAAGCATCACTCAATAGCTTCAGGTTCGATGCAATAGATGTGGTCATGGCCTTGCAGTTCATCATCCTGAACCTCTTCAAGATCTATACTGCATACTTCCCTTGTTCTATGGAGATTCCATCTGTATTCTGCCACACCTCCATGCCTAGAAAATAGTGCATCATACCCAAGTCTCTCATTTCAAACTCGGCAGCAAGCTTCCTCTTCATGCCAGCAATCAACCCATCCTCACCTGTTACAAATAGGTCATCTACATATAGTAGGAGTATTACTGGGTTCCCTTCTTCAACCTTGTAGTAAAGTTTGGAATCCACTTTACTCTTGGTAAATCCCAAACTAGTCAGGAAGCTGTCAATCCTGCCATACCATGTCCTGGGTGCCTGTCTCAAATCGTACAGGGATTTCTTCAATTTACACACATAAGTCTCCCTATCATGTGTCTCAAAACCGAGTGGATGCTCCACATACACTTCCTCTTCTACTATACCATTCAAGAAGGAAGTCTTGAAATCCATCTGGTGTATCTTCCATTTCATCACTGCAGCCAGAGAAAGTACCAATATTATGGAAGTGTATCTAGCTATAGGTGCAAAAGACTCTTCATAATCTATTCCTTCTTTCTAGGAGAAGCCATGAGCCACAAATCTTGCTTTATATTTCTCTATGCTTCCATTTGCAGCATTCTTGATCTTGTAGATCCACTTGGAAGTCACAACAAACTTCCCTTCTGTTCTTGGGACAACATCCCAGACATCATTCTTCATGATCGACTAGCACTCCTTGATCATAGCATCCTCCCATTCTTTATTTTCTGTCTCTTCCTCATTGTTGGAAGGTTCTTTATCAACAATGTCACATAATAGGGATACATGACCAGAGTAGGACCTAGTTCTTTTCCTTTCTCTGTGCATTTCTTCTACAGCCCCATATCTTTCTAGACCTTGGATAGCCTCTCGTACCCATGCAGGTTTCCTCTTGTGAGTATTATTTTCTTGGGGTGGATCTACAGGTTCCTGGGGTTCTTCTATTACTCGATCTTCTTCTTGAGTTGCATCGTTCATAGTTGTATCTTGATTCCTAGGTGCTTCTGGTTCTTTAGGGTCTTCAACAGGTTTATTTCTGGATTTGTAGTAAGCTGAGTCTTCGTCAAATGTTACGTCCCTGTTGATGTTGATATTCTTGAATCCCAGGAAGTATATTCTGTAAGCCTTTGAGCTTTCACTATATCCCACAAATATACCCTTCTTTCCTGAAGGATCTAACTTTGTCCTCTTTTCTTTCGGAATGTGTGTGTACATTGGACAGCCAAATATTCTGAGATGACTGAATTCTGGTTTCTTTCCAGAGAAGACTTCTTCAGGTGTCTTGTTCTCGAGTACTATATGTCGAGTACGGTTCTATACATACACAACTGTTCTAGCAGCTTCTACCCATAGATGCATGGGAAGATCTTGATCATTAAGCATTGCCCTTGTAGCTTCCATAATCGTTCTATTCTTCCTTTCTGCAACCCCATTCTATTTTGGATTATATGGAGTGGTCAACTCCCTCTTAATCCTTGAATCTTTGCATAATTCTTTGAATTCATTTGATGTGAATTCTTCGCTATTGTCTGATCGAAATGTCTTGATTTTATTTTTTGTGTGGTTCTTGATCAAGGCTTTGAACTCTTTGAACTTGCTGAATACTTCATATTTGTTTTTCAAGAAGTATATCCATGTCTTCCTAGAAAAATCATCATTGAAAGAAACATAGTATACATACCCACTCAATGAATTGGATGAAATTGGACCGCATACATCAGAGTGGATGATTTCCAAGATTCCTTTTTCCTTGTTCTCGCTACTTGGAAATGTCTTGTTTGTGTTCTTTCCTTTCGCACATCCTTTGCAGACACCGTCATGTTTTGCCTGTATTTCTGGAATACCTTTAACAAATTTGCTTGCAAGTGGTAGTGTTCTATAGTGCACATGTGCAAGCCTTCTGTGCCAATGTTCATTTGTCTCTACCAAGTCATGGACCAAAGCTTGTTCTGGTTTTCCTTTTAGCTTGTATAAGCCTCCCTCTTTCTCTCCAATCACAAATGCATCATCTATAGTCTTTCCTTTTGGCCACATAAGGACTTGGCCATCTACAAAGCAACCCTCATGCCTTTTGCATCTAATGCAGAGATGGAGATGAACTTCTTCTTTAGTCCTAGTACAAACAAGACATCCTTCATCTTCATAGACTTTCCAGAGTCTAGTTTATAGGAGGATTCACCACTACCTTTTATTGGATACGGATAGTCATCCCCAAGTTTCACCTTGTGGGGTGATTCATGTTCTGATAATTTCATAAAGGATTCTTTGAATCCCATCAAATGCTTGGAAGCCCCACTATCTATGAGCCAATCATTTCTTCCATTTGTGACAATTCCCGTGAGAGTGGAAATCAAAACATATTCTTCATCAATTTCTTGTTTGATTCTCTTTATGGAAGGTTCATCATCCTCTGTAGTATGAGCATGATGTCTTCTCTTGTTTCCCTTCTTCTTGTGAGAGCCACCTTTGTTTTTGGGACAAAATCTGGAGATGTGTCCTTTCTCATCACATGTAAAGCATCGGATTCTAGATAGATCTTTTCTAGGGTTATTCTGATGTGAATGCTTACCTATGTGATGATGATGGTCTCTTTTGTTTTTCTTGGTGTGTACTGTGAGAGCTTGATCTTCATTTCCCATATTTTCTTCTCGAGCTACTATTCAAGCTTCTTCTTGTGATCATTCTTCCCACAACCTACTGAAGGTGACTAGCTTTCTTCTAGCACAAATCCCTTGAATGAACGAGTCCCATGACCTAGGGAGACCATTCAAGGTGGTCATCACAATTTCTACATTCTCTACTTCTTCATCTACTGCTTCAAGTTGTTCTTTGATCTGGGAGACCCTTGTAAAGTATGATTGTATGGTCTTCGCATTCTAGATCTTTACATTCTTCAACTGGTTCCTCAAAGTCATCTTCCAATTTATGTTTTTCCCTTCAAATAGCTTGGTCAAGGCTTCAAACATCTCTTTAGGTGTATTTAGAGAGGACACTTGTGGTATGAGGTGATCCTTTATTGAATCAACAATAATCCTCTTAGACTTGATCAAGTTCTTCTCGTGTAAGGCCTCAGCCTCATCTCCCTCTGGAAATGCAACCTCTCCATTGATGTAGGAGTCCAATTCATTTTCTTCAAGAACTAGTGAGATCCTATACTTCCATGCTTGGAAGTTATCAGCTCCCTCACGCTTTTCATCAAGCTTGGTGTGATGAGGCATCTTAACTGAGAACCTCAAATGGAAATACAAAATATGTAGATCTTACTAATTTGAGAAGCTGAAAATTGGATCTGGAGCTGATCTTCTGCAGTGCTGGTTTTATTGGTTCTAGGGAAAATTAAGGTTTGACTTTCCCAGAGTTCTACCCAACCAAAAACATTGATTTTTGTCTCTAAACTTCGATTTTGAGGAGGAGAGTAAACCTATGCTGGGCTCACTAAAAAATTCCACTTCTGTGAGAAGCCCTAATATCCCGATGTAGTGGTAGGTCAAAAATTGAAGGTGCTCAGAATCATATTTTGCTTCGACAGAAAGTTGCACCCTTCAATGGAGATTAAGCCTAGCCTCCTTTTGCTAATGGATTGTGGAGAGAGACCCAAAATGTAATATGCCCTAGCTTCTGCAGCTGTACAATGTCTTCTTCTCAGGTTACCTCTGATACCATGTTAGATATTTATCAATTACGCAATATGATCTTAGGATCTTATCTGAGAGAATAACATGCACATCAATCAATCACAAGAGACAATAGACACAAATATTTATCCTCGGGGAAACCATAAAGGAAAAAAACCTGCAACTTCCTCAGAGATAGAATGAGCACCAATGGCAGCAGTAAAACCCAAAGACAGAAAGATGATCTCCAACAACTGTTCTCTCTCTCACTTGAGCTAGCTTCTTCTCTCTCACCTATGCGCTATAGTTGGGTGAGTGTGTGTCTCAAATAGAGAGGCTCACTCTCTATTTATACTAGTTTCCAACTTAACAATTACTTACTAGTTTGAGATGAAAGACCTAGGTATGATGCACTACTTCTTAGGAATGGAGGTATGGCCAAGTGCAGATGGGATCTTCCTTGGTCAAGGAAAATATGTAGTGGATATTCTGAATAGATTCAGAATGTTGGATTGCAAGGTAATAGCCACACTTATGGAATCTAGATTAAATATTTTGAGTGGTGCTTCATCTGAGTCGGTTGATTCCACGATGTATCGTCATATGATTGGCTCATTGATGTATATAACGAATACGTGACTAACCATATGCTTTATGGTGAACACCTTGAGCCAATTCCTAACAGATCTAAGACATGTTCACATGATAGCTGCAAAGCATGTACTGAGGTACCTAAAATATACAGTGTATTATGGGCTCAAATATGATGTGAATTAGAATATTAAACTACATGGTTATGTTGATTCATATTGGGAAGGTAGCACCACTGGAAGGAAGAGCACCTCAGGTTGCTTCTTCAGTTTGGGAATTGGCATGAAATTCTGGTTCAAAAGGAAGCAAGCATGCATTGCATTGAGTACAACCGAGGAATATTATGTTGTTGAGAGTGAAGTTCAAGTACTTCAGAGAAATACTTGGTGTGAGTCTAGAACGATACCCATCCAAAGAGGGAGTGATGTGTTCTAGCATAGCTAGAGAGACAAGTTTCCTGAGCGTAAAATGTCGACGAAGATCGTAGGTTTCTCAGATGTAATCAGTCCTGTAGGTTATCCTTAGATGTAATAAGTCCTGAAGAAGCTTGCAGGTTGTCCTTGGATGTAATCGGTCCTCATATGTTTCTATTACAGATGTATAATATCTCACATGGGAAATGAGACAGGTTGTCAGAGTCGTAAAAATCCTGGTGAAAAAGGATGCTCGAACGTAATCAATCATGTAGGTTGTCCTCGGATGTAATTAGTCCTCACGAAGCTTGCAGGTTATCCATAGATGTAATAAATCCCGTGATAGGCTATTCAAGTGTAAATATGATCCTTGGCATGGTACGCAGGTTACTCGAATGTAATAAGTCCTATGGGTTGTCCGAGTGTAAAAGGAGTCCTGGCGTGGTACGCAGGTTACTTAGATGTAATACGCCCTGAAGGTTGTCTAAATGGAAAAGATACTGGACGCAGGTTTTTTAGATGTAATAAGTCCTTGAGGTTGAACTAGAACATAAAATTCCTGATGTAGCAAGTTGCTTGGTCCTAATCAGTCCTTACATATATATATGTGTGTGTTCCCATGTTGAGATGATAATGTCACGAAGCAAATGAGGTGCACCTAGGAAGTTCTCCTTTACCGTTAGAACGTAGGTTGACCATGGATGCTCTGTGTGCTCTGTTTTGTTTTGTGCAGTACAAAGGAGATGATACGGATACGACGAGATGTAGGTAGCAGACGGATGTTATTGTTGTGGCAATGTAAAGAAGGTCCTGGATATTTCCTACGTGATGGATTGCTCAATATGTGATGAAGAACTGGTTGAGGAATAGGCCTACATCTAGCATGAAAAAGGGATGGCTTTGTAGAAACTTTCGATGCCAGATAGTATGATTCGATAATCAATAATAAGATGATGATGGAAACAACTATGATGATGACTCTATGACTCCGTGATGATTACTCTGCAATGAATACTTGACCATATATGTTAATGACTGTGGAAGAGAGAGAATACCTTCCTAGTTAAGAGGGAGTGTTGATATATTTGTAACTTTGGAAGATATTCTGATGTATATTATCATTGTATGTTGTTGTACCCCCATTGGAGATGTGCTTACCTCCCTACGGGATGTCTTAATTGTGTTTAGAACTTGAGGTACAACTTCCATTGTAAGTCGGGGAAATAGTCCCCAGTGTAACATCATGTAATGTGTATTTGGGGCATGACATGAATCAATTACATTACAGATTCTTCCCGGAATAAACATCGCGGTACAATACATAAAATATACAAGTGAATACATTCTCAAGTTACAAATACATCAACATCTTTTAAGAACCGCCCCCAAAGACCTAAAAAATCATTTTTTTTTTGTTGGGGGGGGGGGGGGGGGGGGTTAGGAAAACCACCTCAATCCAAAACCTCCCTCAAAATATTATTTTTTTGTACTGTGTTCACATGTCATTTGTTTTTATAAACTTGAATTTTACAGTCATTGTGCAATGCATGCAGGATTCAATACGAAAAAGATAGGCAATCCCTTTCTATAATTGGGGACAATGATCACATACCTTTCCTATCATAAATCCCTTAAATCATAACAAATATCATCACCATCTAGTGGATCATACACTTTGTTAAATTGTAGGAACAATGTTGCCCTAACTTTGCCTATGTATATGTGACTAGTTGTGCCGCCTATGCTAAACTTTAACCTACTTTCATTGATCTAGGAGATGGATAAGCTGGTCTGAAAATGTCCACAACAAAACCCAATGTGGCAGAATTTGAGTGGTCCACCTGCAAGTATTGAAAGCTACTCTATTTACATGAATTTGAGATTCTTGTAAACTACTATTACTTCAACTTTTTAACTATTTAAAACTACACATAATAGGAACATAGGTGAAGAAAAACCTTAAGTACCTGAATGTTTTTTGTCATGAAATTATGGTGTGTGCACAAGTTTAAGAAGGAAAAGGGTAGGTTATAATGGAAAAAAGGATTATCCAGTTAACACAAAAATACAAAATTGCAAGCCAAAATAATCACAATCAAGCACCCAACATCTTTCCCAAGCTCGAGTTATGTAATGTGATCAGTCCATGAATTTATTCATACTAACGGTTTCCAAGTGTGTTTGTGTCTGACTATAGGAGGATTCCCATAGTATGGATGTCCTCACTAAAAACAAAATGTATGGGATATTGGCTAATAAACATATTTGAATGTCTTTATTATCAATGGTTTTAGGACAAACAAAGGCCTTGACAGGTCAAGGCACACTAATAACTCTCCAATATCTTGGGAAATCCAAGATGTATAACCCCTCCTCTACATATGGGATATGGAAGTCGATACAATCATAATGTTGAAATGAAGGAATATGACTACTACAAGCGCTGGATGCTAGCTCTCAAATACACTCTCTGAAGACAAGAATTATGGAAGCAATGGAGGGTAAAACAGACTAATCAATCACACTTGTTGCTTCCCCGTTTCCTTTTCTTGTATAATGTTGTATAAAATGAAGAAGATAATGCGAATACATAAAATTTATAAGAACACGATAAATGTACTCCAAAAATAGTCCAAGATTTCTAAACACACAACTCTTACTCCGATTACAAACTATAGAATAAAGTGTCAAAATCCACTCATAGTGCTATAACAAGACTCCTCAAATATTCTTCTAAATTACTTCTCTAGGGTAGATAAATTTAACACAAGGTATATGTTAAAATCATCTCCCTAACTAGCATTATCTCCATGTAGAAAACAATTTGCATGGCTATGAATTTTGTGGGACAAAAGGCCCTTAAACTATAATGTTGGGCCTCTCCTTTTATGGTTGTTTTCCATTTAAATAAAAGTGCACATGCTTGAAATAAGGTCCTATGAATTACCTAAGAAAATGCTTGCATGCAAACCAAAAAATAGATTAAGAATTTAGCCAATTTTTCCTTTGGAGGTCCTTTTAATATTTAGCATGCAATGTGGATATCTGAGAGTCCTTTTAATATTTAGCACGCAATGTGGATATCTAAGAGTCGACTAGTCATCAAAATAATATGGCATCTAGGTCTTAGTTTAGGAAGGGGAAGGTGTTTCAAAGTAGAAATACACTCCTTTAAGTGGAGAACTCCCTCTCTAATCCAAGGATAATATATAGAATCACCTCTCATGCATTGTAACTATCCTAAGGTAGGTGCACCCCTCTATAAGATATCCACCTACTCCAATGTCAACACATTTCACAAACAATAACTCCCTCTTTGAATTAACGTAAGGAAAGGTGAAAGAATAGGAATAGCCTTAAGGATAGCACCTCTCCAAAAGTAGTATACATGTAATCCCAATGTGTACCTTTTTAACATTTTCAATATGTGTTCGGACTTTGAAATTACAAGCTCCTTAAAATTAGACACCATACTATACAACATACGACGTACAAAAAAAACATGTTATACAACTTGACGAGAATTTTATACTCAAAACGAGAACTTTTAGCCATAAAACTCCTATTTTTATGAAAAAACACAAAAAACACCTCTAAATAAAAAACTGGTGCTACCGGTTGTGCCACTTTTTTGGGGAGGGCTATAAATGTGGACATGGACAAAAACAGTCCTTCTTGTTATTTACAATAACCTTAAAATCAAACCCCAAATTGAAAATTGATGTTACTGGTAGCACAGTATTAAAAAAAAACATAATTATATCATTTTATCATAATTTAAAATTATATTTATTAAACCTCTTAGTAACACTTTATAAAAATTGCATTATATTAAACAAAAATTATTCTAGAAATTATTCGATCACCGTTTCCATATAAAATAAAGGAATTTCTGAATTGGGGAGCACATTATTGAACCAAAACTCCTAAAAATAAAATAAAAAATGTAAAAAATCATAAAAACATTAAACACATTAAAAACAATTAAATAACCAAAAAAATTATAAAAAAGAATTAAAGTGATGATGATGGTGATGATGGTTAACGTCCACTAAGACCAAACTTTGGTCTATCGGACCTAAAGAATCAAATTGATTAGTTTGCTTTAAAATTGTATTCCTATGCTCAAAGAGCTTGGTGAGGAGTGTCCCGAGCTCACTATAATTTTGACAAGTTAAAATCCTAGGAAGGTCACTGTTGCAACAAAGATTGTGAAACTGAGATCTAATGTGGGTGTATGTAGGGCACTCTAAGAGGAAGTGGTTTTCATCTTCAATGTTCCTATTCTCATAGAGACGACAGATCCTTTCCACCCATGGTGTTTTAAGAATCCTCCAACAACCTGTTTCACTATGAAGCTCATGAGATTTCGTTCTTATCCTGGCTATAAAGTTTTTTTCTTTGAACTTGTTGAAACAAAGAGATACTTTTGATCTTCTAGAGTATAGTTGATGACCTCCTTATAATATCTTAATTTTATTTTAGCCTCTAAATATTTTACAAACCACAGTTTCTCTTTAAACTTAGAAGTAAGAATATTTTTAATGTTATTAATATTTTGCAATGCAACATTTTCGTCAATCTCCCAGTGGTTTAACCAGGCCCCGGTATCCTTATACCAACCTCACTTGAGCCTAGCCTTAGGTGGTTTTGACTGGAATTAAAAGCTAGCTTTGGAAGTCTATGGTCTCCCATGTTATTGATTTTGTGTTTGTATAACATGATCCTAGTCATGGCTAGGCTTTCGATAGGGGAAAGACCCACTTCTATAAGGAGAATATGATAAGGTTTATTGCTTTTAATTTTGAGGTTATACGTTATAAAATGCTTGTGGATTTACAACTAAATTGAAAATATAAAATATTCTTTAATTTTTTTTGAAAATTCACTCACTTTAAAGCTATAACAAAACATTTAAAAAATATCACAACAAACACAAAACAATATTAAAAAAATAAATGATAAAAAATAACAAAATATAAAAATGAAAAACAATATAAACTATAAAATATTAAACTTAAACTATAAAATAACATAAAATATTGAACAATATTAAACTAGTGAAATTAGAAGCAAAGCTGTTATAAGTGCTTTAAGAAATGGTTTAATCTAATAATTTTCAAATGTTTTAGTTTAATAGTTTTATATACGTAGATTTAATTTAATAATTTAATAGTTATTTATAACCCAAATTTAGTGTAGAAATAATGTAGAAATGTTTTGATCTAATAGTTATATATAAGCCAAAGTTAAAGTTAAAGTTTGACATGAAAATAATTGGATAATAAATAAGAAGTCATAAGAAATTGTCTTGTCATTTAGAAAAATCAAAATTGTATAAATTTTTATAAAATTTGATTTTCCTTACTAAATTTTTTTTACCAAAATAAAATATAATTTTTTCTTTTAACAATAAAAAGGCTAAATAATTTATTAAACTTTAGTAAATCTAAGGAATAATGTCAACTAATTAAAATATTAATCATCATATTTGTTTGAATAAACAAATGAATATTTTTTTAAAAATAAAAATAAAAAATGAACCTTTAGTTTCATTAATATGTTAGTTTATGAAATGTGAAAAAAAACTTAATTGAATATCAAAATAAATATTTGAAAATTTTATTCAATAAATTTATATAAAAAAACTATTATAATATGTTGAAGTTTTTTATATATATTAAAAAAAATATTATATCTAAATAAAAGTTCTATATAATGATATATTTATATTCATTCATTGTGATGTGATTGTCACATCTATCAAGGTTAGGCATTATGACTATTTTAATAAACAAGACACTTGACATTATTATATTTTATTTCTAATTTAATATATATATGTGTGTGTGTGTGTGTGTGTGTGTGTATTTAAAAAAAAATTATTATATTTAAATAAAAGTCGTATATAGTGATATAGTTATAGTCAATCATTATGATGTGATTGCCACATCTATTAAGATTAGTCATTATTACTATTTTAATAAATAAGACACTTGGCATTGTCTTTTTGTTGCTGGTTAAGTGCCCTGTGACTTGTTCGATGAACCTTTGGTCTGAGAAACCATGATACAGAAGCATCTAAGCCGTCAAAATCCCCGGGGGATCGCACTTGGCCTGACCTCACCAACCCTCAGCATGGTTGGATTTAAATGTCGCATTCCAGGAGCAGCGGGTTTTGATCATGGACCGCCAAGCAAATGAAACCCCTCTGGACCATTTGCTCTATCAGAATTTGACAAAAGGTGGGGGTTCGTATCTCGGTTTCTTGCTCCTACAATGCAATGCACCCTAAACATGCCCAATCACCGAACCACACTCCCATTCAAGTGAGAAATGCCTTCGAGAGAATCGAACACAGGTCACACCATCGTTACAAGAGCGAGTTACTATTCGGCTACTTATTCCACATTCACTTGTCATTATTATATATTATTATTTTTTATATATTTTAAAATATTTTTTATATCTAACAATTTCATTTGCACACTAGAGAAAATTAGTCAAATCATTAAATTGAACCAATCATAAAATGAAAAAGTAAATTTAATATGTATATAATTTTCTTTTAAAATATTAATTTAATATATGAATTTTATAAAAGTTATGTAAAACTTTTGAAAAAGTATATAAATCATTGAAAGTCAAAACTATTGTTTAATTAAATGAAGCTATAAACCTAAGGTATAAAAATAAATAATATATTAGTATGACAATATTTTAAAACCAAAGAAAAAAATTCATAAAAAGTTGTGTGGCTTTTGTATAAGCTATATATATATAGCTTATATAAAAGGTGTGGGTAAGTTCTTAAGGGGGCAATTCAGAGAATCACTCCACATTTTTATACTATTTAAACTTTTTTTAATTATTTTGTTAATATGTATTTGTTTAAAATTTATATATATTTTTCACATGGTTTTGTTTAAAAGTTATATATTTTTTAACTTATGTTTTTATTATTATTATTTTTTTATAGAAACTATTAAAATTTATATTAAATAAACATTGGTAAACCCACTGGTACATATACAACAAAAGATCCCAATCATAATCTTTAAAACATAGACAAAATGGCATGAATTACTACTAGTCCAAAAACTTAAGTTTTGCTTAATAAGCTTGAAAAAGAGTCCTAGACTTGAACACAAAAAAGAGTTTTGTTAACAGAAGCATATACATGGCTTTTGCAGAAAACATAGATAATAAAAAACACTAGTAAACCGAGAGTTAACATCCGTAGAAGTCCAAGGTGCCTGTATCAGGGCTGACCAAAGCTGGTGGTTATGTGTGAGCGGGTCGCTTCTCCCCAGACAACATGATGATCTTCAACTCCAACTTATTGAACCGATCTTCCATTTCCAAGAACTAGGCTTGAAGGTCCTGCACTGATTGTTTGACAGTAGCTGAGAAGTCCTTACGGAGCAACTACAAATATTCTTCTACCATTTCAAACCTCCTACCACCTTCTTTATCAAGATGCTTGGAAAATTGTTTCTCGTCCCCGACCTTCCTACTTAGCTCCCTAATTTTGAATTCCAGTAGTTGAATTGGGTCAGGACCAGGGGAAACCGACTTAGAGCTTGACGCCATGAAGAAAAACATATTATAACACATGCAAACACTAGAGGACACAAGATTCCTTTCCCAGAGAAACCAAGAAAGCAACTAATAAAATTATAGAAATCCCTGATATGAATTAAACTGCCAACGCCCCTGAATTCCACCCGTATTGTCCTTTGCTTTCAAAATCAGGTCATAATCCTTTGCACACATGACGTGACAGAGGGGATTACAGCCAGGGTATGAGCTCCTTCTGCTGAGATCACCGCATGCCTGAATCATCTCAATCGACGCCATTGTACAACCAACTCTGAAATAAGCATACTCCTAGAGTGCCTAGGTTGGAGCTACTGAGTACCTATCCGGACGCTGATGCATGTGTATATCACCTGTTTGCATGGTGCGACATGCCATGCCAATAGATCGATTGTTCCATAGCCTCCATAATGCCTCCAAGACCGATTTTACCCCCGTATGCATTAAGGCCAGGTTCCTACAGAATAAAAGATGTGATAAGAGCTCCATTTAACTCAAGGGTCCCTTTTCTTAAGGGGACTGCGTCGTTTGCTTCCTTGTCGAATTTCCCATTTAATTCTCAGAGGATATGGAATAAATGGATTCTTCGAAAGGAAAGGATCAAAACCTGAATTTTCCTGATAATTTGGTTGAGCCTCATTTGCGTAGGGTGTTTCCAAGTATTTAGATCTTGTATGATCAACCTTGAGTCTCCAAAGTCATTGGTTTCTGAGATACCATGGGCCAGAGATTGCTCGAGACCTTTCCAGAGAGCCAGAGCTTCAACAAGATTGTTGGTGTCAACTCTTAGTCCCCAAGAGAAAGAAAATTCTAGAATGCCATGAGATTCTAAAAGGACCCCTCCCCCTCCTTCCACCCCTAACTTATGTTTTTATTATTATTATATATTTATTTTATCATTTTTATGATGTTTAAATGTTTTCACATGGTTTTTTCAATTTATTATAAATTAAAAAACAAAAAGTAAGTATATGGAGTTTTTGATATTCTTGATTAGATATTTTTTGTAATATTTTTAAAAAATATATGAAATGTAAAAAAATATAAGTTATAAAATATAAAACTTAAAATATAAAACAACATAAAATATGAAATAATATTAAAATTATCAAATAATATGTTAATATAACAAAATATTTTAAAATCCAAAGAATTTTTTTTAAAAGGTTTTGTGGCTTTTGTATAAGCAATATATATAAGTGGTGAGAAAGTTCTAAGGAGGGCGATTCTGGAGTGGCACCACCACCCTCTTTATGCTATTTATTTATTTATTTTAAATCTTTTGTTAATATGCATTTGTTTAAAACTTATATATTTTGCACATGGGCTTTTTTAAGTTATATATTTTATCATATTTTTTTTTAACTTATGTTTATTATTATTATATATTTGTTTTATTTTTTTTATCATGTTTACATTTTTTTATATGGTTTTTAAAACTTATTGTAAATTAAAAAAAAATGTAAGCATATATATTATTAAAAATGAGTTTTTAATTTTCTTGATTATTTTATGTTGTTGAGGAAAATGTCAAATTTCACAATTTTTTGATACCATATTTAAAAAAATATATAAAATGTAAAACAAAATAAATTATAAAATATAAAACTTAAACTACAAAACAACATAAAATAGAAAACAATATTAAAAACATCAAATAATATGTTAGTATAACAAACTATTTAAAAAACCAAAGAAAAAAATAAAAATAAAAACAAAATCTTAATAAGTTTTGTGGATAAAGGGTAAGGAAGTTCTTAAGGGGGCGATTATAGGAATCCTGTAAACCTTTTATACTATAAAAACTTTCTTTATTATTTTGTTAATACATATTTTTTAAAAACTTATATATGTTTTCTCATGATTTTAATTAAAAGTTATATATTTTTATACCTGCCTCAGCAGGTATATTGTAATCGTTTGAATTCAAACCCCTTTGACTTTTGGTATAACTTGGTGCATATTGGTGCATATTGGTGCATATTTAAAAGATTAAAATCTCTAATCAAAGTTTAACTTTGTAATATGAAAAATAGCAATTTTTAAATATTTTAAATTTTAATAAAAATATTTGTATTTGCTATTTTGTCAACTTCTAATTGGCCAATAAAGAATGATGTCAGCCTTGGAGTTTGGTATCTGGTTTTCACTTGACACATGGCTATTATGACATCAACATTTATTATATTTTATTATTATGTTAAAACAGTCAGCAGATCCATGACTTCCGAGGACTGGTGGATTTGGCGTTTGCAGGTGTGTGGGTAAATTCACGGAAATTATTGAACGATCTGAATGTGCTTTCCTATGAAGTCCTCCATGAAAACTGAAACCCAGCCACTGCAAAACGCATGAAAGAACCCTATTTCTTCAAGCAGAGGCGACAGTTACTCTTGAAGGCCGAGCATTTTCTTCTGTCCGCACTCAACTTCGATCTGGTTATCCAAACCGCATATAAACCCCTAGCTTGCGCCCTCAAAGAGTTCAATGTATTCCAATGGCATTCGAAGTTTGCACAGGTTTCTTGGAATTTTGTAAATGATGGATTAATGACCACGGTATGTCTCTAGTTCAAACCCCTGCAAGTTGCTGGTGCGGCTTTCTATCTTTCACTTCAGCAATTCGTCTTGGAGTTGAATTTGCAGAAATCTAGAGAAATTCATCCCTCTACCAGTAAGTCACTATTTATACAGCGGAAAGATAATCTTTTTATTTGACTTTTAATACAGCGGAATGGTAATCCATTTTAGTTTCTGCGGAGACGTAATGAAGCTCTAATTCAGGAAATTAGTAAAGCTGTCCCTGGCTCAAATGATTTGAGCTTCAAAAGCCAACAGTTCAAACCATGGCTTGTCTGTGGAAGCAGCATTGGTCTTACTAGCGAAATCCTCAATACAACAGCGTTCGATGCTTGTTCACACTTGCATGTGGTTTTCTTTTTGGCACCACATTCTGGAGAATGGGCCGGAAAACATAAGCATTCGTTTCAGCTACCAAGAGTATAACACTTCAAATTAAAACTCTTGTTAACCGAACTTAACTTCGGTTCTTATTTATTATTTATGGATGGTTATAATATTTTCCAGGCACACGCAACAAGATATATTGAATGCAATGGGATCCATGTTCGCCGCAATTCTATTCATAGGTTTTAG
>LPNX010720624.1:22676-89325 GCA_001517045.1 Pseudotsuga menziesii | reverse complement strand
ATATATATATATATATATATATATATATATAAGATAACTCAAAATACATTAAAAATAGCTCAAAATACCTTAAAAATAGTTTGAATTGTCTTTATTTTTTCATTTTTTTACAAAGTAGCCCCAAAAAATGATTTACCTAAAAGAAAAATTTAAGGAAAAACTTCCAAAATGTATATATTTTTTTGTCCTATCTAGCTTCTAAATGTTAAGAAAATTCAAAATTGTATATCTTTTTTCATTACAACTAGATATTAAATGTATTATTTTTTGTAAAATTTCGAAAAAAACATTTGTTAAAAATTATTTTTTTTTATGACCAAGAATTTTCAAAATCGCAAAAAGGGCTCAAAATGATAAATGGTGCTACCAGTACACATACTTTTAAAAACAGAAGTAAAACCAATTACTAAAATTTACCCTCCAAAAAACTAGAACAATGTCCGGTTCTCCTCAAGTTGTATAACTTGTTAAACCAAAACACTAAAAAAAGCACCACTAAAAATATGCCAAATTTTTATGATCTCAAAAACCAATGAAACTTGAACCATAGGAAAATCTCTCAACTTTGTATTCAAAAGTGTAATCATTTTAATGGACCAATTTCCAAACATAGTAGTTTCTAAAAATAAAAATTACCCAAAATAACAGGATGTCCAATTAGCACAAAATAACATCTTCCTAAAAGGTACCCGAAATTATGATCAAACCTAAGAAAAATCATGAAGCACATGCCAGTGAATACTTATCCATTTACAATTGTATTATGTCTCTGTGTATGCTACCCACTCAAGAAACATGTCCTACCATGAACCCTTGAATAACGAAAACATGGGTCCATGTGCCAAGTCTAAAAAGCTTCCCTCAAATCATTGATGTTGAATGATGGAACAAACCACCAATCCATCCTGTAATGTACTCACTAACAAACTTTGATGGAACTATAGTTGGATTTTAGGTTCCAACACAACTCATGTGCCAAAATTATATAAATAATGCCTCAATCACTCCAAAATTTAAACAAATATTTCGATCATCTACGAAATAAATGCAAGGTATTCAATTCATAAACTTGTGCATGTTTCCTTTCACCAAACCCACTTTCCTCTCATCACTGCAAGGTATTGAAATTGAAGACTATAATGCCCTTCAAATTCCATTTCCTCATTTTATAAGATACATGACCAATTTTCCCTTAAAAGAGAAGAAACTTTTTATTCTTCAAAAGGGTTAACCATAACTTAGAGAAGGTTTATCTTATTGTGAAAACCAATAACCTCCAACTAACTAGTGGAAACGATATAAATGGAATTATCTAAATATTTCACGAAATATAAACAGGCTAATGGTTGTCGCCACCTACCAAATAAGCCTATGCTTATGGTTAACACACGACATACAACTTACAACATAAAACTTTTGGCTCAAAAAGGTTGGAAATCAATGATTGAGCCCAAATATTTTTGTTGTTGTTGTGTGTTATTTGTCATTCTAGGAGGCTAGGCAAATGACCATATCTCCTATTAGGCATTGTTATCCTTTGTCCTAGCTGTCATTTTTACAACTAACCTAAGATATTGAAGAAAATATTTTATTTTTTTTAGCTTCACTAACGAAACTGTTGAAACCATTGATTAAACCTGACAATGCTTTATTTTCCTTGTTTGTCATTACAGAAGGCTTTGCAACTAACCATGTGATAGGTCACATTGGTATCCTTCACACTAGGTACTTCTTTTACTACAATCCTATGACCTTTAAGTGCCTCTTCTAGTATTTTAGCCAAGGCTGAGAATGTTTGTTCATCTTTTGTCACCAATTTTATCCCACTTCTTCCTTTGGAAGGGAATTCTTATGGGTGACAATCTGCCTTGGGAAATGGAATTTCACTCTGCATAGAAATTAGTTTACATGGAGACACTATTTATTATATAGAAAAGATGAAATTATTTTAATAATACTCATTCTGTACTACCAAATACATATCCCTATGGACTTCCAAGTCAGTATGAGTAGGTAATTTTTTTATAGGTACCAGGTAGAAAAGGGTGGTCATTTATTGTTATATTTGATCAAGAGGACAGCCCATACAATATGCTTCGCTTAAAGATCAAGATGTTCATGATCAAGAAGAAGAAGATGCAATAGTTGGAGAGATGGAGGAACAAGTGTACTTAAATGATGTTGAAATAATGTAACTTCGATGAATATTCTACTTGTACTTCACATTATTATTATTCCTCCTTTAGGATATGTCATTGATGTAAAAGGTCATGAGGTAAACCCTTCTTTGTAAGTCGGGTCAATAGCACCCTGGCAAGAATAATATAATTATTATTGTGGGATTTTCTAGGTAAGTCGTCCCTATTAGTTAGACAGGTCAGCCCAGTTAGGGAAAATGTCAGTTGGGAATTTTAGTATAAATAGGGAGGCCCCCTCCCTCCCTCACACACACACACACACACACACACACTTGTATTGCACAAGAGAGAGAAAGAATGAGAGACAGATAAGGAGGAGGACTAGTGTCTTTGGTGTCTTAGCTCTTATGCTTGGGGTTTGGTATCTCACTTGATGAGACCTTGTTCTTTGGTCATTGCATACTGTTAATCTATATTGAGGAATTTTGCTGCTAGGTTTTAGGCTCTAGGGTTCACAGGGTAAATTGTTGTGTACCTTGTGATTGTGTTTCTTTCATTGATCCTCTTTATGTTGTTATTATGAAAATGCATTAAATGCTAATCAAGTTAGAAATTAAGCTATGAGAAGATATAAAACTTAACATGGTATCAGAGCTATCCTGAAAGGAACATATTTCATGAGGTAAATCTATCCCTCCTTCTTCGAACAAGGAAATTAGGTTTTCTGATAAAGTGGAATTTTTGAGTGCAAGTGGCATAGGAAAGTGTGCCCCTCCTAGGCGCATATTTTGGCACCAAGATCATTTTTTTCCAGTGGGAAGATCCTCTGGAAAGTCAAGCCCTAGTTTGGCTTGAAACCAAAAAACCAGAAAACCAGAAACCGCAGTTCAGAATCTTGCAAGTCTAGTTTCAAGGGTTAGAATTTGGATTCTTCAGAAACTAACAGTACCATCATACTAGCCTCAGTCAGGCACATATTTTGGTGAGTACATTTTTCATTTTTGAGAATTTTTCAATTTTTGTCATTTTTTGATCCCCAGGAACAAGATGTCTCCAAGCATTAAAAATTAAACTTTTGAAAGGTATATAAAAATTTTGTGCTTGGAAATACAGAATAAGACTCATTTTAGAAGATAATGATCTTGCAAAGTTTATCAAGGGAATTGTGTTGGATCCTGAATAAGATGAAGAAAAAGAAAATTACAAGAAATATATGATTAGGGATAAGAGGATCATAACTGATTCATTCAAGGATCACTTAATTCCTCAAGTATCCTCTAAGGATACACATAAGGAGATGTTTGATGCCCTATCAGGAATGTATGAAGGAAGAAACATCAATCGAAATATGAACTTGAGAGCCCAAACTAAAGGTACAAAGATGAGCAAGGGTGAATCTATCTATGAATACTTCATAACGGTCTCTCAATTCAAGAACAACTAAAAGCAATTGAAGACAAGATTGATGAAATTGAACTAGTAATGACCGCTCTCAATGGCCTTACTAGACCCTAGGACTCCTTCATCTAGACAGCCTGTGCAAGGAAGGAAAGCCTAAAATTTGATGTCTTATGGAAAGAATGTGTTCAAGAAGAAGCTAGAGTAGCTAACCGAGAAGCACTACTTAGAGATGATGACCATGCTCTAGCTAATCTTACCAGAAGAAGAAAAGGAATGCATCATTTCAAAAAGGAAACTCATAAGGGGTCTTATTCTCCTAAGAAGTTTCAAAATTAAAAAAAAGGAGATTACAAGCAGAAAGACTTCTCCTCTTATCAATGTTACCATTGTGACAAGATAGGACACATTGCCAGAAATTGTCCAACAAAGAAAGAAGAATTTAAGAGGAAGAATAACAAAAGACATCATGCTAAATTAACAGAAGAAGAAGAAGAAGAAGAAGAACCTCCTAATAAGTTAACAAAAGAAGACATTGAAGAATATGTTATCTAGAAGATGTATGAACTGAGAGGTCACTCAGAAGCAGCCTTGATCCATGATCAAGATATTCCTATGTACATATGGGCTTAAACAGCAAGGACACCTGTATATGTCCATAAAAAATATCCCATAGTGCACTTGGATTCAAAACCCCTGAACAAATGTTCACAGGAAAGAAACCATAGGTAAGTCACCTCAAGATATTTGGTTGTCTAGTGTTTGTTCATATACTAAGAGAAAATAACCAAATTAGATCCTTCCAGAAAGAAAGGATTATTTGTTGGGTACTGTGAGGTCGCCAAGGCCTTCATAATCTATATACAGGGTTACCCTCATAGGGAAATTAGTAGGGATGTAACCTTTGATAAAGATGCAACTCTCAAGAAGTCAAGAAAGTCCCAACCTAAAGAAACATACGTAGAAGCTGTGGCTCCCAGAGCTGCAAAACCAATGAAGGAAGTTACACCCTCTCACGATGATGAGATTTTGGAAGAACATGATATGTTAAAGCCCCCAAGAACCTCCCCACATGAATATGTCCCACAAGAGAAATCCATATTGGGCCTGTGATATTATTCAAGAAGTGCAAATGTATGGTGGTCGAGAAGGCTCCACAAGGAAGAGCAAGAGGCCAAAGCCATTTCCCAGTTATGTGGATTTGATGTGTGATCTTGCAGAAAAAGAACCTACTTGTTTTGAAGTAGTTTTTCAAAATAAATAATGGGTAGAAGCTATGATGGAAGAATGCCAATCCATAATGAAGAATGATGTATGGGAAATAACTCTCAATCCAGAAGGAAAAAGTGTGGTATCTTTTGTTGGCAGGGAGTTTTGGGGTAAGATAGTTGCGCAAGGTCAAAGATGACGCACAAGATGGAAAATAACACAAGCCAAATTTACAATATTTTATGTATTTTGGTCATGTTTTGTGGATTTTGGACCGCATTTTGTGGATAATGGTCATTATTTTGTAGATTTTGTTAAGAACTAGTTAGGAAGTTGGTTAAGTGGACCACCAATGTAAAGGCACAAGCCTATAATTAGATATCGAGTTGCATGTATTGGAAGTTCGTAGCTTCTTCTTATTTCTTGGTTACTTCTTAGTCTTTTTCTTGGAAGTAGCTCAAGATGATTTTGATCCCTTGTTGGATCTGCATATGCAATAGAAGAACTGTTCTGAGAACTTATGTTTTGTTGTGGAAGTTGAATATGACATGATAGAGATTGAGTAGAATCATATGTTTTTTACTGTCTTTCTATTTTTCTGTTTTTTTGTGGCATTCCAATGGAAATCCATTGAATACTTCCACAGACACATTGTGGAACATCACTAATTGCTAATTGATGTTTTTCTAAACTTTTCTATGACCATTAAATAGTAAGGAATCCAGTCTACTCTGTTTCCAGTATGTTTTGGTTTCTGTAATAAGCAATGCTAAAAAGTCTCCAATCAAAATCATTTTAGAAGATACAACTAGAATTCATTTATCTCAGTATACAAAGAGGATATACAGTTGGGCAAAAACATTCATAATTTTTTTTTAAAAGAAAGCGGGCACAGTTTTCCAGTTAGCCATTGGAAATAGTGATCATAGCTAATGGAGAATATATAAGGATATTGAACTGAGGCCTTGCTCTTGTAGTACAAGAACACCACTGATCATGTATGATAAATCCAAACACAGCTTGGGATATTTTTTAGGCTTGTGGGATTTTGCATCATTTGGATGTCTTTTGCCTGGCCTGGGATTATGGTCTGTGATTACATGCAATGTTAATTATGCAATTGACAATTGTAAAGAAGGAAATGGTGATCCAAACTTATAGTTAGCTATCTTAATCCATAGTCAGTACAAGAACAACACTAATCATGTATGATAAAGCCAAACACAGCTTGGGATATGTTTGAGGCTAGTGGGATTCTGCAACATTTGGGTGTCTTTTTCCTGCCCTGGGATTATGGTTTGTGATTACATGCAATGTTAATTATGCAATTGACAATTGTAAATAAGGAAATGGTGAACCAAACTTATAGTTAGCTATATTAATCCATAATCAGATCAAACGTTATCTCTACCCTAATCCTGTTCCAGTCTAAAAAGGATAAAGTTGATTCATATAAAATCCCAAGTTCAATCTAATCTCAAAGATGGCCACCTCAAAAATAAAAAGTGTTTGTGATTACAGTTAATGGAAAAGTGGAAGCAGTTTATTGTAATAATGTTGATTATAGCTAATGGATAGATTCCAAATACATATTGAACTAAGAAATACCAAACAGGGTATCAGTACAATCATAATACTCAACACAAATTGTCAATAAGAAATTCTACTTCATTCCTTTGACCAATTATGCCAAACACATAGTATGGAAAGTCAACACACCCTTAAGCATACATAAACACTTACTAATTACATACTTCATGCTATTTTCCTAATACTTACCATAAGATTGGTGTTATTGTTTGGCACTAGCTTTCAGAAGAATTTTAAAGAGCTCTGCATGTGTCTTGGGTGTCTTCCCTGTGCTGTTGGTTCTCCTCAGGCTGTGTCATCGGTACTATGCATGCTAGGGCTTCAGAGCTTTTGTGTTTGTGTTGGGTTTCGTATGCTAGGGCTTTCTCTGCTTTCCAAACCCTTGATACATATGCTAGGGCTTCCTTTGCCTCAAGATACAGATCTAAATGGATAGAGAATGGCTACAATACGACTAGGGCTTTCTTCAGGTTATGTGGAAATCCTTCGATGTGAACTTAATAGATACAAATAGAATTAAGTCTCATAGAAGAGTATTGAAATAATGTAACTTCTAAGGACATTCTACTTGTACTTTACTTTATTATTATTATTCCTCCTTTGGGAGATGTCATCAATGTAAAAGGTCATGTAAAAGTACAAGTCACACCAGTTTCCACTGGCTCCACTAAAGAAGTTGCAGCCTCTGCAACACATGCAGACATAGCTTCCTGAGCCCGGTGATGTCATTTAGAGGGAGTCAAGGAAAATTCATCACTCGGTAGGCTACTTCACAAACGATATTTATCAGCCTTTGGTGGAAAACACATAGGCCTTTCCATAAAAATTGAAGACATCTGCCCATGTGGAAAATCACCTTCAGTTTCAAGACTGTTAGAACTTAAGATATTATTATTTTTCAAATGAAATTCATTTAGCACACAAGCATTATCTGATGCCATATTTTCTCCATTATTGTCATTAGCACTTGCTATGCCTCCTTTATTTGAGCCTTCTACAATTTTCTTAGTTTCGTCTTCATTTTCAATTCTTGCCCTTTTTACCAAATTCAAATGTTCATCAAAGTTAAGTTTCCTTGCCTTGATTTGTGTCATTTTCTTTCGATGATCTACTCTAGATAATATTTCAAGAACATTTTCTTCTTACATGCAAATATTTATCTTTATTTGATTATCCGTGCAAAGATGGGATTGGGTTTATAAAGGCCCATCTCCTCACAAAGAGTGGCAGTGGCCAGAATATAGATTAGAGTGGGTTTATGATACCCAACTCAAATACAAACCGTAGTGATAGTGGCTGAAATACAAGAGAGACTTCCATGGATATCAAACTCAAGTAGGTGGTCAACCATAGCCAAAATAAAGAAATGATATGGTTTATGGATATTTCAACATAGGGTCAGTCCTATGTACAAAATCCTCCCAGAAGATGAGCGGAAGGTTAACAATAGAAAGGAACATATCACATGTGATATCACAGCTTCCCCCCTTAATGTTTATTGTGGGCCATTTGAAGATAGAATTTTCCTAAAACACCTTAGTGTCTATTACCCCCTGATATGTAGGGGTGACTTGATGTTCATATTTTTAGATTATTTGTGTATGAATTTTAGTGTTCAGACTTTGTTGTTTTGACTCTTGAGAGGTGTTAACAGTTTTCAGTTTTCTAGTTGTTAGGGTTCGGTTTCTGAGTGCAGATGTGTGTACCATGTGCTGAAAATTTAACACAAGCATTGAAGAAGGTTTCTAAAAGTTGCACACAGAACCTACAGTGAAAGTATTGGAGTAATCCTTCAAATCGAAGCCCTAATGATAATGCAAACATAAAACCCCTTGACATTAAAAGATGTAGGTCATCCATGGTTGACAACTACAGGAAATCCATCTTATCCCTGCTACAAATACCCCCACATTGGCATCAATGAAGCTAAGTTGAAGAGAAAATTTCATGCTTGTCTAGATTTATTTTATTGTTACTGACTCAAAAGCTGAAGGTAGTTTTGTAGACTGCAGTTTTTTTTTAATTCGAAACTTATTTATTTTTTGAAGAAGCACATAAAACCCCTTTGATTTTGTAAATATCTAACAAACTATAAACCCCATTGGATAGAAATATGTTATTTTTATCTTTTCCTTAGATTTATTTATTTGATTCCTTGTTTGGTGTTTCCTTCCTCTTAATGAACATAGGCGATATAGTGTTCTATGGATGCATGAGAAGTCTCTTTTATTCTTATGTTAGACATAAATTGTTCCCCTTTGGTGAAAGCTTCTTCTCCTTCTAGTAATAAGGTTGTATATTACTTATTACTATTCATTTCCCATATTCAATTTCCATGTGTATGGAAGTTAGTGTGAATTCCAATAGTAACTGGCAGGATTAATCCAATTATCTTCATATGAGCTTGTTTCTTGTTTTACCACATCTATAAATGTTAGGTAGCTTACCATAAACATTGAATGTGTGGGTCTACATAATTTAAGATAGGTTGACTATTTTTAAGTTGACATTAATAGTTCCATCATTCATTAGTTACAATAATGGACACTAATAAATAGCTCAACTTGTTTTTTCTCTTTTGCTATCTATGTGCCTTTCTGGAATTTTTTTTTTCTATTTTTGGTGCATGACTAATCAATTTTGGAATCTGTATTAACTTTGTAGATTATCAAGTACTGCACAAATTTTGCTGCTGTATAAGTATTTTGCAGTTATTATTATGAGCAAGTACTTCAAATAGTTTGTGTTATAAAAAGTAATGCTTCATTATATAATTGTTAGAATAATCATGATTTGTTAGAACCATTGAATAAAGGAGAGTTCTACAAGTGATGACATGAATTTGTTCTTTATGTTGTCAGTATCTTTTCCCATGAGAAGAACCAATAAACACTTCTATAGAAAAAGAATTTGAGATGCTTGTTGGATCATCTGAAAAGCTTCAGCTATTGGAAAAGGTCATAATCAATTTCATACTAATTAAGTCTGAATTTTCATTTCATTATTATGAATTTTAGGAATATACAAGGCCTGCATATTTTAAACCCTCAAGTCTTGTATTTTCTCTTTGTATCTCATCATTTTAGCATGTTGTGGATGCAGCTGCTTCCATGATTGAAATAAGGTGGACATCGTGTGCTACTCTTCTCGCAAATGTCAAAGATTCTTGATATATTGGAAGAAATTTTGAACTTTCTAGGATTTGTATATTGTCGGTAAGTACAAAATTGTCCAAATGCTAGTTCTTATGATTGGAAAACAAAGAAATTTTGAGCAAGAAGTTTGATTTTGACAAATAATGGAATATGCTTCTATTTCCATCTGCTATTGATTTTGAACTCTGGCTTCACTATGTCAAATTCCTTTGGTATGAAATACATAGAACTTTTGGCCTTTTCTGTCATGCATGTCTCCACATGAGATACTTTGTGCAGTTCATTCGATAAAGAACTAAGAGAAGCAAAAATGAAAAATCACATCATTCATCTGCAGATTTTTTTATCAATTGAAGAGGGAATTTTCTAACTATTATACAATTTGGATCCATTTTGGTAGTATATTGATCTTTTTGGTTGTGATTTGATCGATTTTGGTTGTATATATATTTATATATACAAAGCACAAAGCACAAAAGCATCTTCAAGAGTTGTGCTCTCTTGGGGAGACTAATCATTAGATTTATGAAGGATCAATATAGCAACACAAGTTCTTTGTGGAGGCCCTGATCAACTTTTCTTCCATCAAGAATAATGTTGCATGTAGCAACCAAGTCATTGTTTCCATAAGTAGAACTACAACGCTTTTCTTGAAAGAGTATGTAGCCTATCGGTAGACTAAATTCAGCAAAAGCAGCGATGATGATTAAGAGAAAATTTGGGCCTATAAATCAGATAAAATTGGCATAGATTAAATTCTAAATTCAGTGCAGGGACTAGGAAAAAAGTAGAGTTTTAAAAACAGAGAAAATCACTTTCAAATCAGGAATCAAAGCACCGCTTTTGAGGAGAAAGTAGAGGATAAAGATAGCATAAAATCATTATGAAACCAAAAAACACTAGCATTATTATGGAAAGAAAAAACCAATCTAGTTTTACACCAACAATAGCATTTTTTTTGCATTCATTTTCAGCACTAGGAGAGATCAAATTCACTCTAAAACTACTGTTGCATCAAGACAAATATGTAATCAGCCTATTTCTAAAGTTAGCAGTGCTCTTTGGAGAGAACAATGCTAGCTTTATGGGGAGCAAAAATCAATCTATTTTTACACCAACAATAGCAATGCTTTTGGCATCCATTTTCAGCCCTAGGAGAGATCGAATTCATCCTAAAGCTAGTGCTGCTTCAAGACAAATTACAGTCTATTTTTATAGTCGAATTCATCAATCTATTTTTACAACTACCATTGCTCTCTCGATAGAGGCTTCACTCCACCTTATCTTTTTCCTTGGTCAAAATGCTTCCACTGAACATGAGCAAGAAGCAACTATTCGATAGGACAAGTTATATATGTATTAAACATTATACATATTAAAAATATAGACATTTAGATCAAATTTTTACAAATATTAAATATAAATTAGAATCAATGCACATTTAACATTAGTAATTACACATTTACAAATCAATAATCACAATGAGATTATAAGACACATAGATAACTCATGAGACTCATGATAGTCATAGGACAAGATGTCAATACTCAGGAGTCAGAACCATATTTCTCATTAAGTCATCAAAATCAGAATGTATTCCATATATGTCGGAATGCCATTGGAAAATGCCAAAAACATTCTTATGGTAATAAGGTTATACATTAGATATTACTATTCATTTCCCATCCTTAGGATCCATGCTTATGAATGTTGGTGCAAATTTTGATAGTAACTCACAAGATTAATCTAATAGTCGTTGTGTGAGCTTGTTTCACAACTTCTATAAATTTAAGGCAGCTTATTATAACTGTTGAGTGTGGGTCCATAGAATTTAAGATAGGTGGACAGTTTGTAAGAATACCACCATTTGGACCATATCATGGACAAAATTTTGACCATTTTTACAAGTTGATTAAATTATTACTTCCTGCTTTTCATATTTTTCTTAGGCATAGGCACCCTACTAATTGAAGATGTTGTGAGTTGCAGGTTTTTCTTGATTGTGGAGCTGTGCAAGAAGATTCTTTTACTGTTGATCGGCTTGAATCCTTAGAGAAGGTGTTGTTATTTGCTTATGTCCATTGAGAGGATGTTGTGACTAATATATATTTGTAATTTCCAAAATCTCTATCACTACTAGTATTTTATTGAGATGTTTTTTGGATCATATTGATTTTAACCTTCCAAGTAATTGCAATAAAAGTGAATGTATGGAAACGAGAGATTTGATTGTGAAAAATACTCAGTGCACCTAGTTTGTAGTTTATATTTTTAATATATGAAGCATTTTCTTTTGAGATTTCATATGTTGAGGCTTCTTTACTTGGTGAATCTTCAAACTTAATGCTATAGGCTTGTTGATGTCATCCATATTGGATTTAGTTACATGGTCCATGGATTATGAGATTGTTACCCTTCTACCGAGGATTTGAATGACTGTTAAAACAATAACTTGGATTTAGTAACATGTTCCATGGACTATGAACTAATGACCCTTCAATTGAGGGTTCAGGATTTACTGTTGGAAAAGATAGTTTCCCCTTCTTTTGTTTGATTTGGTGAGAGCTTTTATATTTATAAGAGAGATTCTTGGAGAATTGTATCCATTAGGACCAAGTGTTAATTCACAATGCCTGTATGATCCAATACACAATTACAGAGAGACATTTATGTATCCAAATGTGGAAACTGTTTGGGAAGCATACCATGCAGACACCTTAATTTAGAAAACTTTATAAAGGATTGATATGGATCTGAAGAACCCATAGGTTTCTTACTACCTCCAGTTTCAGTTTCTTCTTTTTGGCTCAATGTGTCTACTTTGACACATTCCTCATTTCCCTTAACTGACTTCTTGTCATTATCAAAGCATTTAGTATAAGATTTTTCATCTACATAAATCTTGTATGCATCATAACATATCACACTCAAGCATATCACATTCAAGCATATCATACTTGGAACATATTTTCATAGCATAAAGGACTTGTTTCCATTGGCACTTGGAATGGATTTCAACCAGTAACGATGACCCTTTTCTGGGCATATTTTTGTGACAGATTGGTGAGTTTGTAGGACTGTATAGAAAACTTGGAGGAAACCAAAGCTGAAGATAATCTCAGCACTCCCATAAATCCACATTTGAAATTTATGTAGCAGCCCTTCTTACAACACAAATCTTCAATCATAGAGTCACATTGTTAAAAACACTGTTATATGGTCTCACCCCAAAACCCGTTTTCCCTATTTCTTGGTGATTTCTTGTTTCATTATCATTTCTCCATTTCTCATTTTTAGTAGCATGTGGGAAGGGGATATTCAATTGTAGTTATAGTACATGGAAGTTAGGGGGTTGCAATTGGATTTAGATCACATAAAAGACATCGAGCTAGTAATAGTGTGCTCATTTCTACCATTTACATGGTTCCTCTGAATATGGTTTACCTTTTATGATTCTATGATCATAATTGATGCTTATGCAAGGAGAAACACCTTCAAAGTTTCACTTACTTTATACAATCCTTTTTGCAACTTTAATGATTTTTCTGCTTTCATTTTTCTGATTAATTATAGTAACTGTGGTAGCTTGATAGATGCTTTAATTCCTTTGCATGATTAATCTTTGTGTGTTTCTATTTCTGGTTGCTATTCTTTCAACTTAGAATTGGACCGCTATGCCTGAACTTTGAGTCATTTTTCTAAAATGTTATGTTTTGAAATTGTTTATCTAGAGAACCATGATAAAATTAACTGCTAGGATTTTGGTGTCTTATCATTAAGTAATATTTTGTAAAGGCTATTGTTGTTGGTGTGTCTATTTTAAGTCTTGTGTTGGCTCTATTGTGGTGATACCATGATACTTATACTCGTGTTCACAATTTTTCTAACCTTTAAAAATTTAAATAGTTTATGTAAGAAGATTTCTCAATGCAAAAGTATTTTTTGAGAAACCATGATCTCTATTTTCCTTTAAGTACTGTTAGAACTAGGCTTAAAGCCTATCCAACGAAGAGGATTTTAATGAAGCATGAGAACTCTTGTTGTGTTTTTATTTTTAAGGGCTTAAGGCCCTTTGGAAGGAATTGAGCTCTTCACATCTTGTTTTTTGGTTGAGGGGAAACATACTTAGTGCCCAGTAAAATTCCCTTCGAAAGGAACTGAGCTATTCACAACATTTTTTTGGTCAAGGGGAAACATACTTAGTGCCTAATAAAATTCCTATTGACAAACACGATGTCTTCAAAATATGTCTTTAACTCATCTACATTTTTGAAGTGTTGTCGTTTTGATCAGTGCTCTGACATATAGTTCATAACTTGTTTTTCACATCTTGTAAGGATCTTCAAGTTGATCAAATTCAAACGAGATGAGAGTGGGGAATAGAATCCCAAGGGGAATAATACACTAATTTCCAGATTGCTGAAACTCAGGCCATTTATGGCATCAACGAGCTTAGGGCATAGTGGAGGCGTGGGAAGCTCAAGGACAATCAACAGGTTGAAAAGGATAGTGAACATTGTTGATTGGCTTGGTAGAGAGATGCTTGAGATGAGGATAAGAACAAAAAATTGGATGTTGACGATGAGAAAGTAAGCTAATATTTTTTTTTGTTTTAAGAGAAATATTTGCATTTGAAGCAAGAAATGAAAGGAGGCATTTATTGTATGCTTGTTTCCTGTTTTCATGGAAGGAATTTTTAGACATGGTTCTTCCCTAACATGTCAATGTAAATCAATTGCGGGATATTGAGCCATCTATTGTTGATGGTATGGGTTGAGAGTCAGGGCACATCATAGCTACAACCATAGGTGGCAGAAATGGCCAACCTAAACAGGTTTACCTATATTGTGTTCACAATGAGAATTCATTAGGTCACAACCAAGAATCTAAGTGAATAGTTTCTTTATGGAATTTTTTTCCAATTGTTTATTTATTCTTTTATTGACTTGACAAACCATTAGTTACATAATGGAACATGTGGTTGGAACAGGGTCTTTTGGCATTGTCTTTCCGGTCATAATTGACTTCTTTGTAGAATGCATGTGGGGTATCATGTCAATATACTAGGTAGAAATATAAAGGGGTATAAAAAATGTAAATGAAAAAACGGATACATGCAATACAAAGTGAAAATAGGGGTTTTTTTAAATTGGGAAGGCATATTGGGAGGGGGTTAAAAAAAACAATTTTGGGAGGTATTTTCCAATATTTTTTGAAAATAGGGGTATTGTTTCATATGCCATGAACGAACGTGCTATGGCATGGTTTCACTAAGTGAAGACCCCGTGGGACCCAATTGGAGCATCATGGGAAAATAAATGATGGAGGGTGCACCAAGCAAACATGACTAAAGGTGAATGAAAGCATCCATATGTATTAGTAGCCTTGGTGGCCAACTAGTGGTGACAAACTACGAGATGGTTAGGATGATGTGCAAGAGCATTAGTTAGAAGGACCAAGGTTGTATTTCCTAGTAGGGGTAGACAATTTATGAGGTGTTGCATAGAAGGCTGCGACATAGGGAAACAAGACTAAGAATGTGATGGATTGTGCATGTTGTCCTTACCAAGGAAAAATTGTTGATAAATGTCATGAAGATATGTTAATGCATGACAAATTAAAAAACATGGTCTTGATGGACTATCATGTGTTGAAATAGATGGATGATAGCATGGTCTCATGTTGAGTAGTCTATTGTTCAAGGATGCTTGTGATTGGGGAGGAAAAAAAAGGTTTCCTATATTGGTCGGGTGGTGATGGTGCAACATTGCCTATGGCAAAATGAGCACTTTAATATTTTGCAAGAATAATGTGTTTGACTCGGGTTTGGTTAGGTCATGTTTGTTAGGCATATTCCAGGTGATATAAGTGGTTGATAGTCTTGCCAAACTAGCAAGGTCACAATGGTGTAACATGAGAACTAGGTTTCTTGAGTGGTATGTGATTCTCAAGTAAAATGAAAAGTTTATCCTCATGATAGATTATTTATTTTATTCAATGATCATATGAAGCATTCCCACCTAGTGAGAATGAGTCCCCGTTACTTTGAAGAGATTCCCTAAGTTGGTTCTTATTGTGTTAGAGGATAGAAAAGGACACTTTTATTGTTGTTAGCCAAGTGTGGGATACTTGTTCTGTAATCTATTGTGGATATTCCACTAGGAAACTTATCAAAACAAGATATGAATATGCTATTGCAATTATGTGAGGTTATAATGTATTGTGCAATACCTACTTATGAATAAAGTTATAACAATAGAAACATATTGCTTTTAATAAGGAAGATAAGAGAGAAGACAAGAGAAAATACATAATAGTAAAAAGAAAAAACGATTAACACATTGAACACGAGAGCACCTTGATAAACTTGTGAAAGTGGAAAATCCAACAAGAACTATCAATATGCCTTCCTCTTTTATGCTTAGGTTTACAATGCAAAATATAAAGAAAGATAATTACTCTCTATGGATTAGATGGACATTGTTAATGAAATAGGCTACTACAAGACTTGAATTCTCCCTATGCTCTTCTTGAATATCCCAATCATTTGTTGTACCTATTAATGGAATATGTAATACCCTAATGGTAGGCCCCAAACATTGTTTTTTTTTTGCTTGATTTGCTTGTTGAGTTGGCACTGGGTGTTGGGACCATGGACACTTGAT
This sequence comes from Pseudotsuga menziesii, assembly GCA_001517045.1. Classification (NCBI taxonomy): domain Eukaryota; kingdom Viridiplantae; phylum Streptophyta; class Pinopsida; order Pinales; family Pinaceae; genus Pseudotsuga; species Pseudotsuga menziesii. The sequence goes on along the minus strand of LPNX010720624.1, from coordinate 73,170 downwards.
AAGATGGATTTTATTTTAATTGCAATAATTAGTATTATTATTTATATTTAATTATTCTTATTATTTATATTATATATTTAAAATTAATAATGGCACAACATGACAACAACGTTGTCAGGGGGTTCTAGAATGCCATATGAGAAGGTGTTGGGGTTATGAGTTACAAATACCCCTAACAATACTCTTTCCCATCTAATTTCATTAATTTTGGACTATGTGGGTCCTAAAACCCATAATTAATGACTTGAATGTAGATGTGTGCAGTATCTATGCCCCCTAGGTGAGAATATTCCTCATCTAGTTGGTAGTGGGGCTCACTTCCACTTCCCACACTAGCTATGCACCCTTTTGACTCACTAAAGTCATAATAGTGCCTAATTTTGGTCACTAATAGTTAAATTTAAGTTAATTTAATTAATTTAAGTGACTATCAATTAAATTCAATGAGTCTTTATTTCACTTAAACTAGTGAAAGTATTTGTCAGTTAATTAATTAAAGGTTACCTTTAATTAATTAAGTGTCCAACCTAGGTATTGGAGCCAAATTCCAGTTAAGTCAAGCATTTTGGTTAATTTAGAGTCTAACTAAATGCATGGAAGTGGTTTTAGGGAAATTGGAATCCTTGGGAGGAATTTGAGTTAGCCTCATGCAAGAGGTCTAGTTAAGAAGTTATAGAGTCAATTAAGGGGGTTTGAAGCTAATTTTGAGGAATTCGAGTTATCCAATCAAGGGGAGTGTCTATATCGGTGTTTTAGATTCATTCTTAGTGAATTGAAGTTCCTTAATGATCCAGATATTGGGGGATGAGACCCGAACGGCTTGCATGCCAAGAGCAGAGAAAAAAGATAGTCATGTAGTTGAAGCAGACAATTGACCAAATTTGAGAAATACACAAAAGTGAGATCTTAGATGTGAATAGCCTAGACAGATAAACATAAAGTAAATATTCCAGATGGAGGGGTGAGGCTCAAAGAGGGTTCTTTGATCCTCACCTCTCAATCCATACTAAGAAATATACTCATAACCAATAACCCAACAATAAATCAATAGAATAAGAAAGAGAGATAGGATCCATAAATAATAGCTTGCTTTATTGAGAAGGCATAAAGCCTTTATACAATATCATTAAAATGTGCCTTGAAGCCATACCATGAAACAAAACCATGGGATACCAAATACCATGGACAATGTGCCTTTCAACCATACCATGCAACAAAACCACAGGTTACAAAATACCATGGATGGAAGAGCATGGCCTCTCCATTTAATGTTTTTTATGATGAATGGAAGAGGTTAACCTATCCATTTAATGTTTTTTATGACTTATACATCCAAATTTAGACCATATGCCCCCTAAAATTAAGATCATTCCTCTCACCTTAGAAAATGATGGTCCCCATCATTTCATGCTAAAAAAAAGAGACCTACGATTACAATGTGCTAGTTGCCAATGAAGAGAAGGGTTTTGTGAGGTTAACCCATAACTGTGGGTTTTTTGTGGTTGACCCATAACCGTGACCATGAGTTTTTCGTGGTTGACCCATAACTGTGGGTTTTGTGTGGTTGATCCATAACCATAACCATGACTATGGGTTTTGTGTGGTTGACCCATAACCATAATTGTGGGTTTTGTGTGGTTGACCCATAACCATAATCGTGGGTTTTGTGTGGTTGACCCATAATCATGATTACAATATAAAACTGTGGGTTTTATGTGGTTGACCCATAACCATAGTTTTTGTATGGTTAAACCATAACCATGATTACAATATGATCATTTTAATAAAATTTCAAAATTTGAGAAATCCATGATATTTGGTGCAGTTGATGTCTTGCTGCAAATCCATTCATAGTTTTGTCTATAGGTGATGACTCTTGAATTATGTTGAAAACCCATTTTTGATCTCGAAGAGACCTTTCCATCCATATGAAATTATTTATCTGTGGTAACCCAAGGAGTTAGAAAATATTTTTTGAAGTACAGGGGACGTGCACACACTTTTTTTAGACATATGTTGTTTCAAGCAATGATATATCACAAACCAAGAAGCCAAATGAAAGACCGTGAAATACCCATTTTATTTGACGAAAATAATTTTCTAATGAGATATGGTAGAGTCTTTGATATTTACTTTGGAGTTCATGGAATTTTTTTAAAGTTGTTGTACATGAGGTCGCACTGTGTACATATATATGTTTCTTCAAACAAGCATATCTCATAAACGAGGAAGGAAAATGAAAAACTCCGAAATGCCCATTTTTGTTTACAAAAATATATTTCCAATGATATATGGAATATCCTATGAAAACCTCTATGTAACTCTCAACATCTATTTGAGATTTGCAGAGACATGTTGACCTCTAGTCCATCTATTAGTGAGATTCTATGGTGACCGTACAACAACTGATAGTTTGAGAAAGGGATTGAATGAGGTCATGAAAGATCTTGTATTCCTTATTAAAGGATTTTAAATCGTTCCATGGCCATATGAGGATGAAATAATGCTTGAATGAGAGTGTAGAGGGCCATAAAGGATGCCAATGGTTTGTATAACAACTTCGGTTGTTGTAGAGGTTACAAAACCTCTGTAGGTAGCATGGACACCCCGCAAAATTGTTGAAAATGTTGCATACCAATGAGGAAATTGACTTTGCAATAGTTCAAGAGATATTTTCCCCAATACTTGCACAGTTTTACAGTAGTCTAGTCTATTGGTCTGGGAGACCAATTTTTCTTGTTTTTGTATGCCCTAGTAGGGATTTGAAGATGGTCCATAGTAATTTTATCCATGTAAAGAAAATTCCATGGTTGGGATTCGACTTGTGTAGTTAGGAGGATAATTTCTCCTTGTCTTTGAATACTCTAGTGGGGGTTCAAATTTTTGTTTTGGACCAGGTGGTCAAAAGAGTTGTTTTGAGAGATTATCCAATAGGAGAGGGGGATAATCTATGTGGAAATATCTTCGTGGTTGCACTAGAACATGAGGGAGAGGGGGATAATTCCAGGAAAGGAAGTGCATCATCCATTAGTGTCATCCTAGAAGAGAAATTCTAGTGTGGGACTTCAAAACCTCATCTTGAGGGGGATATTTTGGCAGGAAAACATACGCCCAAGTAGAGATCACAAGCAAGGAGGAAAGTTGTCGTGTTGCCACTAGTTTCATAAAAATTAAGATAAGTACTTATAACCCTTTTTTTTGAAATGTATGAAATGTATGAATATTATGATGTATTAGTAAGGCTACTTGTGTACACTTATTGCTAATTGAAATGGTCCTGTACTAACTCATATGTTAGATTGATAGCCTTCCAATAGAGATATGCTTCATTAGAGGAAATTTCAACTCATGGGCCTTTTAACTCTAATTCAAATTCCATGTCATCATGTGTTAGCCAATGAAATTTCTTTAAATTTGAAATACCATATAGGTATTAAACAATTTTTTAATATAAATTTGGGCATAGGTATCATAAAATAACTACTTTGTTTGTTTGTATTTTCGACATATCTACTTGTGTTTTTACTCAAATTTCGATCGGGAGAGCTTGTTGGATGTGGAATTAAATTCCACATCCAACGAGTACCCACTCAGCATACTTTTGATGGACCTCTCTACCCAAAAAATAAGAAATACCTGAAAAAACGTGATGATGCCAACGGGTACCCACTTGCATACTTTTGACGGACCCCGCTACCCCGAAAATAAGAAATACTTAAAAAACATGATGATGACATCATCATCACTTTTTTTCAGGTATTTCTTGTTTTTGGGGTAGCGGGGTCCGTCAAAAGTATGCCTAGTGGGTACTCGTTGGATGCAGAATTTAATTCCACATCCAACGAGCTCTCCTGATCAAAATTTTAGTAAAAACACAGGGATATATGTCAAAATTACAAACAAAAAAGTAGTTTTTTTCTTTTCTTCCTAAAAAATTAATAAATATTATTTTATTATTTTAACTATTATTTTATTAATTTTCCTTAGGAGGCCCATTTTGAGTTGAAATTTCCTCTAATGTCTTATGTTAGTATTTTGTACTTTATTTTGTAAATGTAATTTTTATTAAGAAATTTGATATAAGGACAACCATATGGTTGTTTATGACTGTCATACATTAGTTTATTGTATGAGTTTTAAATATGATCTATGCATAAGGAAATGGTTAGCAGTAATTGTGTTTATGAACCTGCTTTTAGTGCAATTAATGTAATTCAAAGAGGGATGATTTGTACCATGCTTATTTATATTTTTATAAGTTATTTTCGGGAAGATAGGTTCGGTCATGTGGTTGTACATGGAATCCCCATATCAGGTCATTTATTGGGAATTGTTAATATAGATTTCTTTAATATTGTGTCTTGAAACTAGATGTTAAGTTTCTAGTTGAATTAGAGAAGTAGTGTCTTAACTAGTTAAACCTAGTAAAGTTAATTCATTTACCATTTGACCAACCTGATTAAGTAAACTTATCCGTTGTGCTAAAATAGATATCAACCCTCTTTATCATAAGAGAGAGAACCTATACCCTTTCTTACCGAGTGACCTAGGTTGGGTTTATTACAAATAATACATTAATACAATAGGAATGAAACCCAAATCTTCCCTTACTATTAGTTTTTAAAATGTCTTGCTAGCCACCAATGTGAAGGCTAGGATTTGTTCATGCCACAAATCTTAGTTAATCTTTTTTGAAATTACACACATGATTAGCTCCACATGTTTGAGTAATGAGGTATCATGTAGTATCCATTAGGTATTGTGGTGGATAAATTGTTAGGTCAACTCTTAGAGGGCATAAATTTCCCCTATAGAATCTCTTTTTGGTCTACAATTTATTTTTTCAAAGATATTAATGTGTACAAACCTCTACATTCATTTATTATATTGATGGCATATTTTCTAAATGCCCAAATGTGCATTTTCAAGACCAAAGTAAGCAGTTTTTTATTGTATCCCTACTTAGTTGGTTTCAAGATTGATCCTAAAAATTATCCCTACAATTCCACAGATTTAGTTCTTCACCCCATAAAACACTGAAATTTAATATATTGATCCATTTTAAATCACACTTCTCCATTTTGGGACAATTTTGGTCCCCAAAAAGAGAAGAGAAAACATTTCCTCTTCTTTCTCCCTGGAGCACAGCACTTGGCATTGCCTGGAAGTTAGATTTTTAACCCAACTTTCTTATTGGCCACTTCTAGTTCGTTTTGATCTTCTTTTTCAAAATAACATCTTCTAGTATCTCTTCCCAAGCATGTAGTGCCGTGTCTTATATGGAAGGTAAGACTTGACCCTCATTTTTTCGCATTGAATGTTGTTCACCACTATGTAAATCCACATGTATGTAGGTAAACTGAGTATGCAAGAATGATTTCCTACATCTTCCAATGCTTAAAAATGATAAAGTCCTAGATACTTGATTTTCCTACAAAGTCCCTATAACCTTTCCTTTTTCACATGAACTAGACTTAATATACTACCTTGAATATATTTTTAATTCTATGTTAGGTATGCCTAATCTTTTAATTTTCCTATGCTTTCTTTAGTGTCTCCTATACTTGAATATGGATCCATTAGAACTTATTTATGAATATTTCCACTTCTAGTGTTCCCATGTGGCATATACATAACTCTTTCCATATACCATATTTATAGGTGAAGGTGGTCAATATCCAAAGCAAGATTTATTATTATAAAAATGTTGAATAAATCAAATTCTCATCCCATGTGTTTTTTTTGCTTATGTTTATAACTCCTAGAAATGTTAAACCCATTATCTATTGACCATTTTTGTCCATGTAAACATTTGGGGATGGAAATCCATATACATCTCTTTACTTTTGTGTCCAATTCTCCCACAATGTAGTATAAATGGCATTGATAGTTCTTGCATCTTTGTTGAAAATGTGTTCATTGATACTCCAAAATATAGGTCCAAAACCTCTAAAAGAATAAGATTGATGTATCTTGTACCTTGATGGCCTTTTTAAAAGGCATGATGGTGCACACATTATTAACTATGCATATAACTACCAAAAATAGATAGTCATGTTCCCACCTAATTCTTGGAATATTTCCCACAATGATTGTGTAGATAGTCTCCCGTGGTTTGTTTGGTTGAGATAAGGGGTTGTATAAACTATCATACATTGACTAATTGTTTATTTAATGTAAACCAGTATCTCATTTTGGTAAAGTAAATATATTATAAAGAATTGGGTTCACTAGTACAACTAAGCCTACATTCCCCAATTACCCTAGATACATGTTATTTCTTTCTAGAAAAATACACATACATCTTCTAGTTGGTAATGTTTTTCCAACACCAAAATGTCCTACAAATTTAGAGGTATAAGCCCCACTTATAAGTTTCATAATATCACCTTTAGGAACACAAATATTTTGACTTATAAAGTAAGACATCTTAGAGATGGTAGTCAACCTTTTTGTTTCCTTATTATTCATAAACTTGGTCTTGCAGTAACTAAAACATCTCATTGAATTCCTCATTTGTCTTATATTCCTCTTTTTATGCATCCTGGGTGAAACGATCCAGGGTGTAGAAGTTCCCAAATATGTAATATTAGGTGTTGGTAGTATTAACAACGTGTCTTCTAAATTTCTAGTGTTTACTTTCTTATTCTTGATGACGAGATGAAACTGCTACAAAACCCCATCCATTTTTAGTGTATTGCTTGTTTAGAACTTTGGGCTTGCAAGTATTGTAAGGGATCATGATTAGGGTGGATGATGGTTTCCTTGCCTATTAAATAGTGTTTCCACTTCCTAACTTATTTCACTAAGTCATATAATTTTTTTTATAATAGGTAGGGTGATTTAGGACCACGCCATGAAATAACTTAGAATGATAACACACTAAATTAACTCCTTGCATTAGGGCCTCTCCACATTATACCTACTTTCATCAGTCTCTACTTTGAAAGTATTTTGAAAATTAGGCGATGCCATGACTTGAGCTTGACTTATTTTACATATTGTTTCTTCCAAATCCTTCTTTTGAGTCTTTCCCCATTGGGAACTCTTATTACTTCCAGTTATGTTATCAAGCATAGAATCCACCATTGCAAAGGAATCTATGAAATTCCATAGGTAATGGAATTCTCCCATAAATATTTGCACTTCGATAAAATTGGTGGCAGCTCACCATTTGATGATGGACTCCATCTTCATAGGATAAATATGTAGTTCTCATCCACCATTCCATACCCAAGTATATCAAATATTATTAAAACTCACATTTCTTGAGGTTCACCAACACATTGTGTTCCCTCCATGTCTCTAATACTTGCATCAAAATTTGGGCATGCTCTTCACATTTACAGATAAATATTAAAATATCATCCAAGTACACTATTACAAATAAATGTAGATAAATACACCATATACCACACATCAAACAAACAAAAGTAGATGGTGCATTGCATAAAATTAATGACATTACCAAGTCCTCCTACAAATAACCTTTCATTTTCTCGAAGGAAGTCTTCTAAGTGTCTTCTTGTTTCACTTGCAGCTAATTATGTCATATTGATTTGAGATCCATCTTGGTGAAGAACTTGCAATGTTTCAGTTGATCCAACAAGCTATTCAACCTAGGAAGATAGTACTAATTATTAAGAGGAATGCTATTTAGATATTTTTAGTCAATACACATTCTCCAAGTACCATCATTCTAGTGAATAAAGATGATAGGTGACAGACACAATGAGGTGCTTGCTTACTTGACTCCATTCTCCAACAAATTTTGTAATTTCTTCTTGAATTTATTTGCTTCTAGTAAGGATTGTATATACAATCCTCTATTTGGAAATGGATATTTAGGTAAAATCTATTTCTTGTGATCTAGATCCCTCTTAATTGGTATCCCTTTAGAGTCTTGGAACTCTTCTCTATAAACGTGTAAAAGCTTGTTCAATTGGTATTCCAACTCTTTTGTGCATCCGTCTAGAGACGAATTTACTCACATCGATTCATTTACTTGTTATTTCATCTCAAGAAGAGTAGTACTTACTTTTTACGCTAATTAGTTTTTCTCATGGTTAGAACTTACTAAACATATCTTGGATTTATCATTATGTATGTCAATGATGAAGAATTTATTTATCATTGACTATGTGGTATTGGGTTTCTCTCTTCATAAAGATAACGTCCATTAGGTATTATTAGAGAATATTTACCTTCTCCTTAGCATTAATATCTCGCCTATAGACTTTATAGGCTTGGTCTCATGATCCTAATGGTCCAATTTTGACTAAGTTTGACAATGTGAGCCAAGGGAGTTCTTTATCCCTAAATTTAAGGGGAAAATATGTTGTTTTTATCCCGTGAAGGTGCATTCCCTAATCTTAGGGTGCATTCTTGATTTTTAGTGTATTATCCCTGATTTTAGGATTCAACCTTGCATGTTTAAGTTCCTAAAACACAATTCCATGAATTAAGGAACCTAATTCCATGAATTAATGAAGGGTAGCTCCCTCCTTCACTACTTTTAGCTAATTCTTTCCATGCATGATTTATGCATTGATTGGATCCCCGATTTTAGGAAATTAAGTCTCCACTTGTCATCTCGGGTTAGTTATGAGCTATTTATCTCATTCTTAACATATTGCTTGACTAACTTGGGCATATGATCTCTAATTTAATCCCAACTAGGTATGCATGCATCAATGCACAATTCAAATTGTCTTCTTTAGGAATTTGAATAGCCTATATGTACAAGGTTATTCATTCTTTTAATTATTGAGTAATAGTTTAATGTTTTGCTAAAAAATATTTCTCTTATCTTATTTTCTTTTGTATAGTTTCATAGAGTATTATTGTTCATTAGAGTTATAGATCTAGTTGTGATCTCTTTTAGGTGATCACAATATTTTATAGGTACATGTAAGGGATTTCAAACACTGCACCACAAACATAAAGTGGAACCACATGCACCTCCACTTCATAAATGTAATTTTCAATAACAGATAATATAAGATTTCACTTCTTAGTAACTTGCAACTCTACATCCCTATTTAACCATCTAAGTGTGCGTGGGTGAGGATAGGAATGTGATTCCAATTGAATCTTATGTAATATATCATTTTCTATGAGGTTCGCTTGTGAACCATAGTCAACTAGAGGAATCAATCTTTGTCTTCTTGACTTGAATATTGATATGGAAGAACTTGGTTATCTTATTCTCTTCCTTGCGACTAATATTACTTGTGTTCACCTCCCTTTTCACTTAGGTGCATACAATATTCTTTGACATTTGAGCTTCTCTATACCTATCTATATAAATGCATTATTAAGATGTTGTTATTCTTGTAATACATGTTGTGGTTCATTGGATTCAACTCAAGATAAAAATTCCAACACCTGTATTCAATATGACAATCAATGTTTTTTTTGTAAGTAAGTACCCATGGGGGATTTGAACTCGTGACCTTCCATTTACAATTTCTTGTCTCAATTACTCATCATCAATTTTTGTAACCCCCACGGGTCTTATATGAACATCAATGTTATAAATTAAAGTAGTTGTTTATATCTTTACACTAATCTATAGCTGCATCGATTTTATTTCCATTTCACATTTCACTTCTTGGAGGCACCAGATTGATCTATTTACTTGGAACCACTTGCTTACCCTTTCTTCTTTTCCATCTCCAAATATTGTGCATGCACACATGACTCATCAAGGTTCTTATAAGGTTTAAAGAGCATCACTTTTCTCCTTAAATTGTTATTGATCCATAGTTAATCAACATGTGGTTGACTTGAATCACCAAAATGGATCCTATATTAACTTGTTAGGTTCTTTCTCTTCATGTTTAAATTTATCTATCCAAATAAACACAACTTTAATAATGATATAAAAAATACAATATTGCAATAAATTCATAGTTAGACTCACACAATGAAACATAAATATTTATCTCGAAGAAATTTGAATTGGGAAAATTCCATCTTTCTTAGCTCTTGTTATTCTCAATATGAAATGTATGGATTGCAAAAGGATCAATTAGAGCTTTTAATTTTATGTCATAAGTTCTAAATGGTTGTAGGGTGAATCTCTTTAGCTCTTTATAAGCCAATTTTCTGAAGAATGTTGTACTACTTTTGGTCACCCCAAATACCTCTCTTTATAAAACCTATCTTGATAAATCTCTTTCTTCTCAAGTAAATTGGTAGGTATCTATATTCTCCTTGTTATAGGACTACCAAATAATCATGTTCTTGTTGATGTATTTGTAACTTTGGAAGATATTGTAATGTATATTATCATTGTATGTTGTTGTACCCCCATTGGAGATGTGTTTACCTCATTGCGGGATGTATTAATTGCATCTAGACCTTGAGGTACAACCTCTGTTGTAAGTCAAGGCAATAGTCCCCAATGTAACATCATGTAATGTGTATTTGGAGTCTCTTTAGGAGAAGTCGGCCCTGTTAGGGAGACAAGTCGGCCCTAGTCATGTATTTGGTTAGTCACTTAATTAGTGTAAATAGGGAGGCACCCTCCCTCATTTATACACACCTCATACTCTCAAGTTTGCATGAGAGAGAAAGAGAGACAAAGGGAGGAGAGATAGATATCTCATGAATACTTCTTATTAATGATTTTGATCATCTTACTATTCTGAGGAAGTTTGCAGGGTTTTCTCCTTTATGGTTTCCCCGATGAAAATATTTGTGTCTTGTGTATCTCTTATCTTATGCATCTAGTTGTACTTGTTATTATTTCAAACAAAGATCCTAATTAAGATATTAAAGATATGGAAAAACTAACATGGTATTAGAGACTCCTTGAAAGAAGGAACTGTGCAACTACGAAAACTAGGGCTTCCTAGTTCAAGGTGTTCTCTCCACATATCATCAAGAAAAGAGGGCTAGGCTAACTCGCCTAATTAGGGCACATCTTTTGGTAGAAGCAATTTCAGAATTGAAGAAGTTTCATGTTTGACCCTGTCACTCGTGTAGGGAGAAACTAGGGCATAACTTTTTGGAGGCCTCCCACCTTAGTCTTCAGAAAGTGACCCTGCTGAGAAACTCGCCTCAAGGAGGTGAATCTTGTTGTACAAACATAGTTCCCAAAATCCAAGTTTGGAACATTAGGGTTTCTTTGAAAAAACCTAGGTCGACTAGCCCCGGAACCATGCCAGACACCTCAAATCAATAATATTGAAATCTATGATATTTCCATTTGAGGTTCTCATTTGAAAAGATGACTCGCCATGCTCAGCTTGAGGACAAGATTGGAGGGAATGATAACTTTCGGGCATGGAAGTACAAAATCTCCCTGATCCTTGAAGAGAATGATTTGGATCAGAACATCACTAAAGAAGTTCCAGAACCAGAGGGAGATGAGGCTAAGGCTGCTAATAAGAGAAGCATGGCTAAGGATAAGAGAATTACTACAAATTCTATTAAGGATCACCTCATCCCCCATGTGTCTTCATTCAAGAAACCGAAGGAAGTGTATGATGCTTTGACGAAGGTGTTCGAAGGAAAGAACATCAACCCGAAGATGACCTTGAGGAACCGATTGAAGAATGCGAAGATACCGAACTCTGAGACTCTGAGACTATGCAGTCTTACTTCACAAGGGTTGCTCAAATCAAAGAACAACTTGAAGCGGTTGAAGAGAATGTCAAAGAAGGAGAAATTGTGATGACCACCTTGAATGGTATCCCTAGATCATGGGACTCATTCATTCATGGAATTTGTGAAAGAAGGAAGATGATATCTTTCAGTAGACTCCAAGAAGAATGTGCACAAGCAGAAGCTAGACTCATGACAAGAGAAGAGAAGTTGGGAGCAATTGAATATCAAGCTCTCATGGTTCACACTAGGAAGAACTTCAAGAAGAAGGAGAAGAAAGAAAAATTTCATGACAGAAAGAAGAAGGACATGAAACAAAAGAAGACCAAGAGATATACTTTCATTATTCGATGTTATACTTGTGATGAAAATGGACACTTTGCAAGAGATTGTCTCATTAAGAAAAAGAGACACCATACTCATATTTCCGAAGATGATGAACCAACAAACAAAAGATTCAAATGGGAGAAGGATGATTCATATGAAGAGCATGTGCTAATATCAACACCTACTGGAACTATCTCACACAGAAGCAATGATTGGCTTATGGATAGTGGAGCTTCTAAACATATGACAGGATACAAGGAATCATTTGTTAATATGTTTGAAAATAAGCCACTTCACTAGGTGAAACTTGGGGATGATTACCAATAGTAAATACCCCATAAAAGGGAGTGGAGAAGCTTCATACAAACTTGAATCCAAGAAATCCTTAAAGATGAAGGATGTGCTATATGATCTAGGATTGAAGAGGAATCTTATCTCCATCTCTACACTAGATGCAAAAGGGATTAGGGTTGCTTTTGTTGATGGCCAAGTTCTGATGTGGCCCAAAGGAAAGAAAATAGAGGATACAATAGTGATTGGAGAAGACCACAGAGGATTGTACAAGCTAAATGGATGGCTTGAACAATCACTCGTTCATGAGTCAATTGAACCAAGTGAACTATGGTGCAGAAGGCTTGAACATGTGCACTACAAAGTACTACTGATGGAAGGAAAAGAAGTTTCAGGACTTCCAGAGATCCAGGCAAAGCATGAAGGGATTTGCAAAGGATGTGCACATGGAAAGGATTCAAAGGAGACATTTATGTTAGATTTTTATCAATTAGACAATATGATCTTAGGATCTTATCTGAGAGAATAACATGCACAACAATCAATCACAAGAGACAATAGACACACAGATTTATCCTCAGGGAAACCATAAAGGAAAAACCCTGCAACTTCCTCAGAGATAGAATGAGCACCAATGGCAGCAGTAAAACCCAAAGACAGAAAGATGATATCCAACAACTGTTCTCTCTCTCTCACTTGAGCGAGCTTCTTCTCTCTCACCTATACGCTATAGTTGGGTGAGTGTGTGTCTCAAATAGAGAGGCTCACTCTCTATTTATACTAGTTTCCGACTTGACAATTACTTACTAGGCCCGACTTCTCTAGGAGAGTCTAATAACCCTAGTGCTCTACAATTGTGGGGACTTTGCCCTCCGATAAACAAGGAGGGTTAATCTCTATGACTTTATATGACTTGATTACATTAATGATTCTACTAATAGGAACATTGGGGACTAATGAAATACAATATATGAAATATACAAGTGAATACATTCCAAAGTTACAAATATATCAACACTCCCTCTTAACTAAGAAGGTATTATTTTGACACAATTCATTAGCACAAGTCTTCTTCTCTGGATCATCATCAAAGCTGGATCATCACTGGATCATCATCAAATCTGGATCATCACTGGATCATCATCATCATCACTACTTCTGCTATCTCGATCAAATGGTGCTATCTCTCAATTCTTCTTGTCACTGGAAGTTCTACAGAGCCAACCCCTTTTCATGCTAGTTGTAGGCCTACCTCTACAGAGCCAATCCCTTTTCATACTGGAAGTAGGAATCTACAGAGCCAGTCCTTTTTCATACAGGATTTACCTCTACAGAGCCAATTCTTTTTCATACTAGATGTAGGTATCTATAGAGCCAGTCCTTTTTCACACTGGATGTAGGCTGCTACAGGGCCAACCCTTTTTCATGCTGGATGTACTTCTACATAGCCAACCCTTTTTCATTCTGGATGTAGGTCTCTACAGAGCTAGTCCTTTTTCATACTGGATGTAGGCCGCTACAGAGCCAACCCTTTTTCATGCTGGATGTACTTCTACAGAGCCAACCCTTTTTCATGGTGGATGTAGGTCTCTACAGAGCCAGTCCTTTTTCATACTAGATGTAGGCCATTACAGAGCCAACCCTTTTTCATGTTGGATGTACTTCTACAGAGCCAACCCTTTTTCATGCTAGATGTAGGTCTCTACAGAGCCAATCCTTTTTCATACTAGATGTAGGCCACTGCACTTATATCTCACCATGGGAGGCCCCACCTACCACCATGTCAGAAAGGCACAACTCTTACATTTGATCATGGGAGGAACCAATCCTACCACCATGTTAGAATTGCACACCACTTACATATGACCATGGGAAGAGCCAATCCTACCACCATGTCAAAATGGCACAACACTTACATCTGACCATGGGAGGAACCAATCCTACCACCATGTTAGAAGGGAACAACAGTTACATATGACCATGGGAGGAACCAATCCTACCACCATGTCAGAAGGGCTCACGAACTCATCACTTCCCCTTGGAAGGAACCTCTATCTAGAGAACACCAAGCTTCTCCTGAAAGTACTCAAACTTCACTCTAGCTAATGGCTTGGTCAACACATCAGTTATCTATTCATCTATCACAACATACTGGAGCTTCACTGCTCCCCTCTGCACCATATCCCTGATATAGTGGTATTTGAGCTCGATATGCTTCAACTTGTCATGGAACATTGTTTTCTCCGACAAATTCACAAAACTCTGGCTGTCGCAATATATACAAGTAGCATCCAACTGGAGATCAAACAAATCAGACAGTAGCTTCCTTAGCCATACTTCCTCACAACTAGTTGAACGAGCTACATCATACTCTACTTTGGCTATACTTAGTGCCACACAAGATTGATTTCTGCTAAATCAAGAGATCACACCTGATCCCATATTGAAGCAACACCCATAAGTGCTCTTCCTATCGATGGAACTTCCTGCCCAATCTGAATCCACACAACCCTCTAGGTTAATCTTTTGATTCGCCTCATACTTGGTCCCATAATCAACTGTACCCTTTAGGTACCTCAGAATATGCTTTGCACCAATCAAGTGAACATGTATCGGATCTATCAGGAACTGGATCAATGTGTTCACAGCAAAGAAAATATATGGTCTCGTGTTTGTCAGGTACACTAAGGAGCCAATCATCTGACGATACATCACAGCATCAATTGACTCTGATGAAGCATCACTTAATAGATTCAGGTTTGATGCAATAGATGTGGTTATGGCCTTGCAGTCCATCATCCTGAACCTCTTCAGGAACTATACTGCATACTTCCCTTGTTCCAGGGAGATTCCATCTATATTCTGCCACACCTCCATGCCTAGAAAACAGTGCATCATACCCAAGTCTCTCATTTCGAACTCGGCAGCAAGCTTCCTCTTCGTGTCAGCAATCAAACCATCCTCACCTGTTACAAATAGGTCATCTACAGATAGTAGGAGTATTACTGGGTTCCCTTCTTCAACCTTGTAGTAAAGTTTGGAATCCGCTTTACTCTTGGTAAATCCCAAACTAGTCAGGAAGCTGTCAATCCTGCCATACCATGTCCTGGGTTCCTGTTTCAAACTGTACATGGATTTCTTCAATTTACACACATAAGTCTCCCTGTCATGTGTCTCAAAACCGAGTGGTTGCTCCACATACACTTCCTCTTCTACTATACCGTTCAAGAAGGAAGTCTTGACATCCATCTGGTGTATCTTCCATTTCATCACTGCAGCTAGAGAAAGTACCAATATTATGGAATTGTATCTAGCTATAGGTGCAAAAGTCTCTTCATAATCTATTCCTTCTTTCTGGGAGAAGCCATGAGCCACAAATCTTGCTTTATATTTCTCTATGCTTCCATCTGCAGCATTCTTGATATTGTAGATCGACTTGGAAGTCACAACAGACTTCCCTTCTAGTCTTGGGACAACATCTTGGACATCATTCTTCATGATCGACTAGCACTCCTTGATCATAGCATCCTCCCATTCTTTATTTTCTGTCTCTTCCTCATAGTTGGAAGGTTCTTTATCAACGATGTCACATAATAGGGATACATAACCAGAGTAGGACCTAGTTCTTTTCCTTTCTCTGTGCATTTCTTCTGCAACCCCATATCTTTCTGGACCTTGGATAGCCTTTCGTACCCATACAGGTTTCCTCTTATGAGTATTATTTTCTTAGGGTGGATCTACAGGTTCCTGGGGTTCTTCTATTTCTCGATCTTCTTGTTAAGTTGCATCGTTCATAGTTGTATCTTGAATCCTAGGTGCTTCTGGTTCTTTAGGGTCTTCAACAGGTTTATTTCTGGATTTGTAGTAAGCCAAGTCTTCGTTTCTACAGCCCCATATCTTTCTGGACCTTGGATAGCCTTTCGTACCCATGCATGTTTCCTCTTGTGAGTATTATTTTCTTGGGGTGGATCTATAGGTTCCTGGGGTTCTTCTATTTCTCGATCTTCTTCTTAAGTTGCATCGTTCATAGTTGTATCTTGAATCCTAGGTGCTTCTGGTTCTTCAGGGTCTTCAACAAGTTTATTTCTGGATTTGTAGTAGGCCGAGTCTTCGTCAAATGTTACATCCCTACTGATGTCGATCTTCTTGAATCCTGGGAAGTATATTCTGTAAGCCTTTGAGCTTTCACTATATCCCACAAATATACCCTTCTTTCCTGAAGGATCTAATTTTGTCCTCTTTTCTTTCGAAATGTGTATGTACATTGGGCAGCCAAATATTCTAAGATGACTAAATTCTGGTTTCCTGCCGGAGAAGACTTCCTCAGGTGTCTTGTTCTTGAGTACTCTATGTGGAGTACGGTTCTGTACATAGATAACTGTTCTAGCAGCTTCTGCCCATAGATGCATGGGAAGATCTTGATCATGAAGCATTTCCCTTGCAGCTTCCATAATCGTTCTATTCTTCCTTTCTGCAACCCCATTCTATTTTGGATTATATGGAGTGGTCAACTCCCTCTTAATCCTTGAATCTCTGCATAATTCTTTGAATTCATTTGATGTGAATTCTCCGCTATTGTCTGATTGAAAGGTCTTGATTTTCTTTTTTGTGTGGTTCTCGATCAAGGCTTTAAACTCTTTGAACTTGCTGAATACTTCATCTTTGTTTTTCAAGAAGTATATCCATGTCTTCCTAGAAAAATCATCAATGAAAGAAACATAGTATACATACCCACTCAATGAACTAGATGAAATTGGACCGCATACATCGCAGTGGATGATTTCCAAGATTCCTTTTGCCTTGTTCTCGCTACTTGGAAATGTCTTGTTTGTGTTCTTTTCTTTCACACATCCTTTGCAGACACCGTCATGTTTTGCCTGTATTTCTGGAATACCTTAACAACTTTGCTTGCAAGTGGTAGTGCTCTATAGTGCACATGTGCAAGCCTTCTGTGCCAATGTTCATTTGGATCTACTAAGTCATGGACCAAAGCTTGTTCTGGTTTGCATTTTAGCTTGTATAAGCCTCCCTCTTTCTCTCCAATCACAAATGCATCATCTATAGTCTTTCCTTTTGGCCACATAAGGACTTGGCCATCTACAAATGAAACCCTCATGCCTTTTGCATCTAATGCAGAGATGGAGATGAACTTCTTCTTTAGTCCTGGTACAAACAAGACATCCTTCATCTTCATAGACTTTCCAGAGTCTAGTTTATAGGAGGATTCACCACTACCTTTTATTGGATATTGATAGTCATCCCCAAGTTTCACCTTGTGGGGTGACTCATGTTCTGATAATTTCATAAAGGATTCTTTGAATCCCATCAAATGCTTGGAAGCCCCACTATCTATGAGCCAATCATTGCTTCCATGTGTGACAGTTCCCATGAGAGTGGAAATCAAAACATATTCTTCATCACTTTCTTGTTTGATTCTCTTTATGGAAGGTTCATCATCCTCTGCATTATGAGCATGATGTCTTGTCTTGTTTCCCTTCTTCTTGTGAGAGCCACCTTTGTTTTTGGGACAGAATCTGGAGATGTGTCATTTCTCATCACATGTAAAGCATCAGATACTAGATAGATCTTTTCTAGGGTTATTCTGATGTGAATGCTTACCTATGTGATGATGATGGTCTCTTTTGTTTTTCTTGGTGTGTACTGTGAGAGATTGATCTTCATTTCCCATATTTTCTTCTTGAGCTACTATTCAAGCTTCTTCTTGTGAGCATCCCTCCCACAACCTATTGAAGGTGACTAGCTTTCTTCTAGCACAAATCCCTTGAATGAAGGAGTCCCATGACCTAGGGAGACCATTCAAGGTGGCCATTGCAATTTCTGCATTCTCTACTACTTCATCTACTGCTTCAAGTTGTTCTTTGATCTAGGAGACCCTTGTAAAGTATGATTGTATGGTCTCCGCATTCTAGATCTTTACATTCTTCAACTGGTTCCTCAAAGTCATCTTCCAATTTATGTTTTTCCCTTCAAATAGCTTGGTCAAGGCTTCAAACATCTCTTTAGGTGTCTTTAGGGAGGACACCTGTGGTATGAGGTGATCCTTTATTGAATCAACAATAATCCTCTTAGCCTTGATCAAGTTCTTCTTGTGTAAGGCCTTAACCTCATCTCCCTTTGGAAATGCAACCTCTCCACTGATGTAGGAGTCCAATTCATTTTCTTCAAGAACTAGTGAGATCCTATACTTCCATGCTTGGAAGTTCTCAGCTCCCTCAAGCTTTTCATCAAGCTTGGTGTGATGAGACATCTTAATTGAGAACCTCAAATGGAAATACAAAATATTTAGATCTTACTAATTTGAGAAGCTGAAAACTGGATCTGGAGTTGATCTTCTATAGTGCTGGTTTTCTGGTTCTAGGGAAAATTAGGGTTTGACTTTCCCATAGTTCTACCCAACCAAAAACCCTTTTTTTGTCTCTAAACTTCGATTTCAAGGAGGAGAGTAAACCTATGCTGGGCTCACTAAAAAATTCCACTTCTGTGAGAATCCCTAATATCCCAATGTAGTGGTAGGTCAAAAACTGAAGGTGCTCAGAATCAGATTCTGCTTCGATAGAAAGATGCGCCCTTCAATGGAGATTCAACCTAGCCTCCTTTTGCTAATGGATTGTGGAGAGAGACCCAAAAATTAAGAAGCCCTATCTTCTACATCTGTACAATGCCTTCTTCTCAGGTTACCTCTGATACCATGTTAGATATTTATCAATTAGGCAATATGATCTTAGGATCTTATCTGAGAGAATAACATGCACATCAATCAATCACAAGAGACAATAGACACAAAGATTTATCCTCGGGGAAACCATAAAGGAAAAAACCCTGCAACTTCCTCAGAGATAGAATGAGCACCAATGGCAGCAGTAAAACCCAAAGACAGTAAGATGATCTCCAACAACTTTTATCTCTCTCACTTGAGCTAGCTTCTTCTCTCTCACCTATGCGCTATAGTTGGGTGAGTGTGTGTCTCAAATAAAGAGGCTCACTCTCTATTTATACTAGTTTATGAATTAACAATTACTTAATAGTTTGAGATGAAAGACCTAGGTATGATGCACTACTTCTTAGGAATGGAGATGTGGCCAAGTGCAGATGGGATCTTTCTTGGTCAAGGAAAATATGCAGTGGATATTCTGAATAGATTCAGAATGTTGGATTGCAAGGTAATAGCCACACTTATGGAATCTAGATTAAATATTCTGAGTGGTGCTTCATCTGATTCGGTTGATTCCATGATGTATCGTCATATGATTGGCTCATTGATGTATCTAAAGAATACGCAACTAACCATATGCTTTATGGTGAACACCTTGATCCAATTCCTAATGCATCTGAGACATGTTCACATGATAGCTGCAAAGCATGTACTGAGGTACCTAAAATGTATAGTGTATTATGGGCTCAAATATGATGTGAATCAGAATATTAAACTACATGGTTATGTTGATTCATATTGGGAAGGTAGCGCCACTGGAAGGAAGAGCACCTCAGGTTGCTTCTTCAGTTTGGGAATTGGCATGATCTTCTGGTTCAAAAGGAAGCAAGCATGCATTGCGTTGAGTATAACCGAGGAATATTATGTTGTTGAGAGTGAAGTTCAAGTACTTCAGAGAAATACTTGGTGTGATCTAGAACGAGACCCATCCAAAGAGGGAATGATGTGTTCTAGCATAGCTAGAGAGACAAGTTTCCTGAGCGTAAAATGTCGGCGAAGATCATAGGTTTCTCAGATGTAATCAGTCCTGTAGGTTATCCTTAGATGTAATAAGTCTCAAAGAATATTGTAGGTTGTCTTTGGATGTAATCGGTCCTCATATGTTTCTATTACAGATGCATAATATCTCACATGGGAAATGAGACAGGTTGTTAGAGTGGTAAAAATCCTGGTGAAACAGGATGCTCGGACGTAATCAATCATGTAGGTTGTCCTCGGATGTAATCAATCCTCGCGAAGCTCGCAGGTTATCCATAGATGTAATAAATCTTGTGATAGGTTATTCGAGTGTAAATATGATCCCTGGCATGGTACGCAGGTTACTCGAATGTAATATGTCCTATGGGTTGTCCGAGTGTAAAAGGAGTCCTGGTGTGGTACGCAGGTTACTTGGATGTAATACGCCTTGAAGGTTGTCTAAATGGAAAAGATACTGGATGCAGGTTTTTTAGATGTAATAAGTCCTTGAGGTTGAACTAGAACATAAAATTCCTGATGCAGCAGGTTGCTTGGTCCTAATCAGTCCTTACATATATATATGTGTGTGTTCCCATGTTGAGATGATAAGGTCACGAAGCCAATGAGGTGCACCTAGGAAGTTCTCCTTTACCGGTAGAACGTAGGTTGACCATGGATGCTCTATGTGCTCTGTTTTGTTTTGTGTAGGACAAAAGAGATGATACAGATACGATGAGATGAAGGTAGAAGACAGATGTTATTGTCGTGGCAATGTAAAGAAGGTCCTAGATATTTCCTATGTGATGGATTGCTCAATATGTGATGAAGAACTGGTTGAGGAATAGGCCTACATCTAGCATGAAAAAGGGATGGCTCTGTAGAAACTTCTGATGCTAGATAGTACGATTCGATAATCAATAATAAGATGGTGATGGAAACAACTATGATGATGACTCTATGACTCCGTGATGATGACTCTGCGATGAATACTTGACCATATATGTTAATGACTGTGGAAGAGAGAGAATACCTTCCTAGTTAAGAGGGAGTGTTGATCTATTTGTAACTTTGGAAGATATTCTGATGTATATTATCATTGTATGTTGTTGTACCCCCATTGGAGATGTGCTTACCTCCCTACGGGATGTCTTAATTGTGTCTAGACCTTGAGGTACAACCTCCATTGTAAGTCGGGGAAATAGTCCCCAGTGTAACATCATGTAATGTGTATTTGGAGTCTCTCTAGAATAGGTCAGCCCTGTTAGGGAGACAAGTCGTCCCAAGTCATGTATTTGTTCAGTCACTTGATTAATATAAATAGGGAGGCACCCTCCCTCATTTACACACCTCACACTCTCAAGTTCACATGAGAGAGAAAGAGAGACAAAGGGAGGATAGATAGATAGCTGATGAATACTTCTTATTATTGGTTTTGATCATATTACTATTATGAGGAAGTTTGCGGGGTTTTGTCCTTTATGGTTTCCTTGGTGAAAATATTTGTGTCTTGTGTATCTCTTATCCTATGCATCTAGATGTACTTGTTATTCTTTCAGAGAAAGATCCTAATTAAGCTATTAAATATCTAGAAAAACTAACAGTTCTCCTCTGGGAATTAAACTGTAACAACGATCTCAAAACTTTGGACTACCACACCCCGTCTTGGAATCCATTATTCCTTTTATAATCTCCCATATGGCAATCCAATCAATAGAACATAAATAATTACACAATCAACAAAGTGCAATCGATTTTATCCTATAGGTCATCCACTAGTCTATTCAGTAAAAGGAAAAATACCCCAAGAATCTACTATGAAGGTTGAGTTATAATTGCCTTTGTTAATGTGGATTCAACATGGATTGTTGTGGTTCTCCATATGGTTTAGTAGTCTCCAACTGTAAAACACTTCGATCTACCTTATCTAGCTAGTCATTTTGTTGTCACTCAACAACCAAATGGAATGGTTTTTCCCCTCTTCCATACATTCATCGTGTGGCTTAACCTTGTTGATTAGGAAGATAAAATGCCTCAAAATCAACATTTTCAACATCTTGGGTTTCTATACCAAAGGAAGTGGGAATGATACCCTTTTTATAGCCTAATAACATTCATTAGCTTTAACCTTCATTAATTAATCTAGTATTCTTATTGAATGATGTACTAAAAATAACAAAAATCTAAGAGTTTTAGAATTTACAAAGAAATATAAATAGTGGAATAATTTGTAGTTTTTTTTAGTATATATGTGCCAAAGTGAAATTTGAAATTTATAACAACATGTGAACAAAGTAAATAAATAAAATTAACAACTAATATGTAACAATTATCAATTAAACAACGAATTGATTTTTTTTAGTTTATTTTCTTTGGAGCAGGGTTGGAATTTCAAATGGCTGACACCCATCAAAATTGCCGATAACAATCAAAATCTGAAACATTTTATGTATTCTAAGCCAGATTTTAACGGTCTTCGTAAAATCTTAGCTGTATTTGACGGGTAAATTTTTACACTCCAAAGCAGGGATGGAATTTGACGGGTAAATTGACCCATGGCGAGCATTTACCCGTCAAATTCCATCCCTGCTTTGGAGTGTAAAAATAGTAGAAATTAAAAGAATAATTTTGAAAGATTGCAATTAAAAAAAATGTCACAATAAAAGAAAATAACGATTTGATTGATAACTTCCATTATTACATAAGGAATAAACCCAACATTTTTCTATAGAATTATGTGAAAGTCTAGACCAAGAATTGCCCCCAACATGAAGACTAGCGTTTACAAGACTTCTTAGTCAAGATGCGAGTAATAGAAGCAAGCATGCCCAAGCAAATAAGATTGCAACATGTTATATATTTTTTATGATGCTGCTGTTATTCTTGAAAATCAAGTGACAAATAAAATGAGCTATTAGAATTATCACTTTCCAGCATGATGGCATAACAATAAATTTACGTGTTAACTTAACAATGTAAAATAGGATCAAACCCTCAAAATTTTCATCCAATATGAACTCTTTCTATCCATAAAAAGTGTTAGACTTTATTTTCAACCATATAAAATGAAAGAAGTGCTCAAAAGTCAAAGAAAATTAATGTTTAGCCTACCTTCGCAAGTAAGACCAACCTCTTTCATGAGGGTTTCATTGTCCTTCTAAAGCAAGTAACCAAGCAGTTACTAACTATTTTGTATTGTTTTGACATAGAGTCTCATATGAAACCAACTAGAAAAGAATCAGGTAGTACACAAGTTTTGTTTTATATTTTGAAATTTATAAGTTCAAGGGAAACATGAACAATATTTATGAATTAAAGACTAAACAAAATAAACCCTCCTTGTAACATCCTTATATCTAGTTGGGAATATGACTTAACGCCTTCATAAAAATCCTTGTAGATTCTTTATACTTCTTTATTACAACCATATGTTCAACATCATTTGAAAATTTTAGTCAAACAAAACAACACCCCTTCAATAAAAATCATGCATTGAAATCCTCATTCATATGTTAATAATTAATTAAGATAAGCATAACCACTTGCAATGCCACCTCAAAAAGTACTCATAGAATGTAAGTAAAGTATTGAAGTGAAATAAAATAAGCATCTATCACATAAAATATCTACAACAATACCAAGTTTGACTCTGCCAAAATTCCACCTCAAAAAGTACTCATAGAATGTAAGTAAAGTATTGAAGTGAAATAAAATAAGCATCTATCACATAAAATACCTACAACAATACCAAGTTTGACTCTGCCAAAATTTATAGCCATACTCGAAAAGTATCATCAAGACCTGTGCGCTTCCACATGTTATAATAGTTCACATAGCTTCATGATGTAGGTTGAAAAAAGAGAGATAAGTATAGAGTAAAGGTCATTCTAAATTCAAACCACTTCCTTTTGAACTTGATCTTACACTAGGGTTACATTTGACAAAGGACCATCTCTTTCGAATCCCAAGGCTAGATTTTGGATAGCGCAAACCCCCTCAGGATCAATACTAATCCCAACATCAGATACAACTTGACCAAGTAATTTTATGGAAGTAACACCAAAAATGTGCTTTGAAGGATTAGGTGACATACCACACCTTCTACAATGCAAGAAAACTTGTCTAAGATGTTCAAATATAGTTTCTCAACTTATAGTGCACATTAAGATCATCTAAATAAATTTGAATGATTATTCCAATTAAGTCATCAAAAGCCACATGTATGGCTCATTTAAAGGTGGCACCTACATTAATTAGACCAAAAGGCATGCGCTAACAGGAAAAGGTTCCCCATCTTATGGTGAATGTGGTTTTTATTTGTCAGATTTCTTGAGGCAAATCTAGTTGTAGCCAACAAAACCATCAAGAAGAGACATCATTTGAAATCTTGCTAACTATTGCAGAACTAAGTCTATATTTGGTAGAGGAAAATTATATTTGATACTCACTTTATTAAGTGCACGAAAGTCAACACAAGATCGAATATCACCATTATTTATTCAAACAAGAACCATATTTTCTATCCATTCATAATATTTAACATGAAAATTTTTGTGAGAAACAAGCAATTTATCTAGCTCTTTTCGGAGGGTTGCTTCAAGAGTGGGGTTGACAGGCCTTTGTATTTGTCGATCCGAAATAGATCTTTCTCTAATAGGCATGCTGAATAATACCTGGGAAAAAATCTTGTGAATCAACATATGACCAAGCAAAAACATCACAAAATTCATGAAGTAAGGAAGTGAGTTGTTTCTTTTCTTCTTTGGACCAAGTTTCCACTATATACAAAATTTTAGGATCCTCTTCAGAACCCACCTCGATGGGTACAATATATCAATTTTTCTTTTTTATTCTTCCTTAGATGAAGGGTGTTAGATGGCCACATCACTAGGAGAGAATGAATCTTTCAAAGGTGTCAAGTCTTTAGGAAATTTGTTCTATTCAAGACTAATTATTTCCATGGAATCATTTGGTTCATAAGTAAAAAAGTGAAGGCTTTTGTCATCAACAAAGACAAACATAACAATGGTACTAGTTTGGCCATGAAGAAGGAACAACCAAAACTTTGTATAGATGCAGTTCAACCTGAAAAAAAGAAGAAGGGTAGGCCAATGTAACTTGAGGAAAAGTCTAGCATCGGACAAATCCTTCTTCACTAGTGAAGGTCAACCAAAATTTTTACTATTGTATCTGCTGTTATGTTCTGTTCTATATTTGTTATGTTTTCTTTGATTTTTACTGTTATTAAACGGGTTTTTGTTGTACTCTATTTTCTCTTATGTTATATTATTGTTTTATGTAAAGTTCTCTATCAATTATCTTTTGTATGGGTTCTCAATTTTGAAGAATTATCACTTGTGATTCTTTATCATATATGAGGATATGGGCTTGGAATTCAATAAAGCACATCAACCCCTATATGTAACTTGATGTTGATGGTGTTGAATGTTGAACTCCTTTGGCATGACCTTAAGTCACCCTTCACTCAAGCAAAATCACTTATTAAGCATGGGAACTTTTGCTACCTTCTTTTAAAGCTTGGATTAGGAAGTTTCATCAAAATTGTAGGGTGTTGACTAAAGTCCTTGGAGGATCAACTTTGAGATATGAGATAGAGGCAAGATCTAGATCCTAGAGGAGGGGGGCACAAGGTGCTATTGATGAATAGGATCCCAATTTAGGCAAAGATTTTGATGATATGTAGTTAGTTGTTGTAGATTGAATATTTTTAGTCTTTAGATGCCATTTGGAGCCTCTTTGTTTATGCATTTTCAGTTAGATATGGATTGCACTCAATGTTATTTTAGTTATATATGCACCCTTACTTGCTATATACATGAGAACTTTTCATATTTGTGCATAATAGTTTGGATTCATATGGATGCACATGAATATATATGTTTTCCAAATTTGAATCTTTTATGTATTTTTTGGTCAATCGGTTTTTTTGGTCCGATTTTTTTCTAGTTCCGATATGGTACATAGTTTTTGGCTTGACCAATTTGAAGGCAGGCCTAGTTCTGATAACATTGCTTTGGATTGATTAATTACATGATTTCCATCAATTATGGAAATAGTGAAAGATAAGTTGACTAACCGTATTGAATCTAGAGATGCTTAAATTTCCAGGAATACCAAAGAATATCTAGATCTTTTTCATTCTTTTCAATATCTATTACTGAAACATGGGAGATGAAGGTGCAAACATATGATCTACGTAATAGGACTACTACTATTGGAAAACCGTTTCAAGAGTTAGACAAAACATACACATAAGAGTTGCAATTGGAAAAGCATTTCAACAGCAAGATGAGATCAACAATTTTTTTCTAACTAGGTGTAAAAACATACTTCAAAGACTATGCTACAGCACTCGGATATTGCGGTTTCATCCGCATGTTTGCTTGATTTTTACCCTAGGGTTCAAATGTAGTGCTACTATTTCACTAGATGATGATAAGTTTCAAAAGTGATTTACAATGCATCCAATTTTGTTTTCAAGTGAGTTCCAAAGTTCCAGGCAAGTGGGAAAAAGTTATGAGATTTGAGTATGTAACTATAGGTGGATCCAAAGACAAGAAAATAAAAAAATGAATTGTTGATTTATAATGAGTTTGGGGAGTTAATCAAAATATTAATTCCACATCAATTGAAACAGATGTTGACTGGATGGAGTGTAAACTATAAACAATGTAGAACTGATATCACCCAAGTTAGATTGTACATGCATAAAAATCAATAAATATACATCTATACATGAGAAGGACTTAGTGCAAAGAAATACTAACTTAACTACAGTGCCATGGAACTAAACCAAGTGAGAAGATGGAACTGAACAATGTAAACAATATCGAATTTCTTAAAGAAAAACTTAAATTGGACTTAGAAGTGACCCATATTAGATTTCACAACAAAGTTCTGATAGAAGCTTCCTGCAGCTCTATTTGATAGTTAGGTAAACATGAAGCATGTAGCAAAAATTACAAATATTGGGGTAGGTAGAATTATGATTCTATGTAATACATACACAGGTACCTGCACTTACATGAGCCCCAAGAGATTTGATCTTGCTATCTATGGTAACAGAAATATCAGTCTCTGACCTCCTTTGATACTAATAATTTAAGGAAGTAATCCGTTGACTTAATGGCCTATGGCATCCTACATTAGATTTGTACCAATGTCTCTATATAAACTAGCCAAAGGATTGCAAGGTATATCTTGTTTCCAAATGTTTTTATTCTCCAATTTCACACTTTCTGATAATTATAAAGTTTTAGAAGGTCACTAGTTCTGGGGAAGAGTGGGGATTTTTGTTACCCCATGGTTCCTAGAATTTAACCCAACCAATATATCTGTCACTAAGATGTTTGTTTAGGTGCACCTCTCAAATATACCACGACACTTTTGGGAGCTAACAGTTTTTAAAGACATTGGGAATACATTGGACGTATATTTAAAAATAGATATAGATCGAATTAAGCTTGGTCCTTTTACATGTGCTCATATGTGTGGAGATCAACATAAGTAAGGGATTATTGGATATGTTGATACTTCAAAGGAAGGGTTCCAGATGGAATCAAGAATTGGATTACACAAATAGAGCTTTTTAGTGTGGAATTTGTCACCAAGAAGGACATTTTCATAATTCATGTTTTCAAGCATGAGTCATTAGAGGAAATTTCAACTCAAAATGGGCCTTTTAACTTTTATTCAAATTCCATGTCATCATGTGTTGGCCAATGTAATTACTTTAAATTTGAAATACCGTATAGGTCTTAAACACTTTTTTAATATAAATTTGGGGATAGGTTTAAAAAAAAACTACTTTTTTTGTTTGTATTTTTGACATATCTCCGTGTGTTTTTACTCAAATTTCGATCGGGANTTTTTTTCTTTTCTTCCTCCAAAATTAATAAATATTATTTTATTATTTTAACTCTTATTTTACTAGTTCATTTTAGGAGGCCCATTTTGAGTTGAAATTTCCTCTAATGTTATTCTAATAGAAAAAAAGGACATAAACCAAAACCCAAAGGATGGAAATCATTTAAGCAACAATTGTCAAATGATGAAGAGGAACACAATGCAGAAAAATAAGCAAACATCAATCTCATAGAAGGATACAAATGCATGCCCAATAGTGCAGGTTAAGGAATCTGTTCCCTCTTCGGTGGATAGAGAAGAAACCAAGAATACCAGGATTCCCCCCTCTAGGATGGTAGTTACAAATAAATCCCATTAGGGGTAATATAGAAAGTGCATGAATATGATAAGTCCAATTCAGATAAGGAGTTCACACACCATCCAAATCCTAGACATATAACTTGTGATCTACAGTTAGTCCTTGGGGAACCTTCATAAGGCGGGTGAATTGAGGTAAAAAAGAAGCTATGGGAACCCAAGTGGATCTAAATACTGTTCTCCTTCTTGACATACTTTCTAGTTTTTATCTTTGTTTCTTAATGCATTGTCGTATGGTAATTTTAGTGTTTCAGGTTGTAAGGTAGCTTACCTAACAAAACTATTTGGTAGTTTGTTGTTTAGGCCAATATAGAATGTTTTGGATTTGGCTACAACTATTTTTGTTTAATGACTGCAACCAATTTTTAATTTTGTGCACTCTATAATACAAATCTAACTGTTATTGGTATAAAACAGGAGACCAAAATTTGTATGAACTTTTTAAACAAAATTCTTTTATTTTCATTACCTGTACCAAGGTATTTTCCAATAATGAGGAGGCTTCCTTTGGGGTGCAATTCCCATGGTTGATGTGATAGGATCCTCTTTCACTCCCATAACAACATCGCTGGCAGTTTCAGTGTCATACCTTATGGTCCATTTTATTTTGTGGTTGCTATCTACAAGATGTTATAGACTATCTTTGATTCTTCATAGTGGCATATCCCTATGTTGGTATTCATTCCACATTAATACTTCTCTTATTCTCTTTATAGATACATATTTATTGAACTTGGTAGCTAGACACAACCTTCAAACTACTATGCGATGTTGAGTGTATTTTAGAAAATCATTTTATGCTCTTTCCTTCTCCACAAGATTGCCACAGGAAATGACAAGCAAACTAAATATAAAAGCAAATACAATCACAAAATAAAGAAAACACATTATGTGTGGAATTTTTGAAAAATATTCATTGTTTACAAAATCAAATTCAAANTTTACAAAATCAAATTCAAATTGCCTTTCATAAAAAGATTAAATGATATATATATATATATATATATATATATATATATATACAGTTCAAATCTATGTTGCACAAGTTTCAAGAACAGGGGCACAAGGGACAAGTGTCTAGAACAACTAGAGCATACCCTAAAATTTTTCAGAGAATGGTGGGTTGGGGGCAGCAATGATATATATATATAGAAAGAGATAGATACATATATATAAACACAAATATAAAAAATATACAACAAAACAAACTTCAACCTACACTTGCACAATCATCGGCGATAAGTTTCAGTGGGTTAACACTTTGAGGTTAGAGTCAAACTCAGGGTTGAGATTTCCAAATGTAATAAGTGAGAACACTTATTGAGCATTCAATTCGAAGTCCATGATAAACCACAATCTTATATACATGATTCATATATATCAAGTCTTGGTTATGTCCCATCGATCACACCTAGCCTTGTACATACACTAAAATCCTCCCCATCAAATCATTCAATGCAAATGTCGGTCGGATCTCCATCAATAAAGATAACTTAAAAAGTCAAACAAACTGTACCCACCTATCTAGGTGAACCTCATGGGATATCAATATGAACTCCTAAACTATACCCACTTCTCTAGGTGAACCTCATGGGATGTTAATATGAACTCTCTAACCTAGTGTCAAAGTAGTACCATTATCATAATGCAAAAATAGTTGTGGTTGCAACTAAACTTAAACAATGTCATTATTATCATGCACAAATAGTTATATGGTTGCAACTAAACTTAAACAGTTCCGTCTAAAGGGTTTCCAGTTCCATCTACTTGATCATACAAACTTCTCGATCATTTTTTAACCCAACCAGAAAGCTACAGCGCAAGGAAATCTAGTGGTCCCTGACACAATATCAAGGGACATTGGCCTAAAAGTTCCCTTAAAATTTCCCAGAATTTGGGAATAGTCCACTAAAATTCCCCAAGTCCCCAAGCATTTTGTAACATTTTCGAGGAATTCCAAAGTCCATGAAATGCCAAAATGGCCTGAACGTGGGTTTTAAAGGTGGAGATGGGTCCCCCTGCAACACATGCTCAAAGTAAGACACAATGATATCTCTGTATCTCCACATATATTGCATGCCATCAAGTACCAGAACAATTTAAAAATATCACCATACTAATTAAAACTGAAATTGTACTTTCATTTAGCTATGCATTTTACAGTCTATAAGAACATAAAATAGGCTGTATAAGGGTTATTTATGACTTGAGAACCCATCTGGTTCATGCACTGATACGTCTAAAAGAAAGGAATCAAATTATTCACATTAGGAAAAAACTCAAACAGGAAAATTATTTTCCATCCACCCAACAACATAGCATTGGACCTTCGAAAATTGTAACTTTTAATTTGAATTTCACTAGATGGATATATATTTACAACAATTAAAAAGGGTGGAAAGAGTTACATTCTTGAACAACTATCAAGTAGGGTTCAAATAAAATGAAAACAAAGTAAAATAAAAAAATATGGGAAATTAAGGGTTTTGTTGCAAGAAAGTACACGAAATCTTCACGTTAGGATCACCACATACACATAATTGTAGCATTATGAGATTTCTTTGAGGGATAAGACACTATAAAAGTAACTTAGAAAACATCATCTAAAATTGAAATCCAGTGGGATACTAGTGCAACCCCAATTCTGATTTTCATTTTGATTTAGGTTAGTATGAACAACAAGACAAAATACCATATTCATCAACTATCCAATTCTTTATTAGGAATCCATCCATAAGATTTGATGCAAATATGATGAAATATAAATTCCAATCACAAATTGACAAAATACTTGTTGCACCACTGGAATCGACAAAAATTCCTTGAAAATTAAACAATCAAATAATAAAGAAACTTTATTCTCAATAAACACCCAAAATTCAAACAATTAAATTACAACAAACAAACAATCGAATACTCTAACAAACAAAATTTTCAATAACATGCATGAATCAAGCAATTAATAGTAAGCTTCTACTTTTGGTACCAGTCTCTATGTTCTTTCCAAGATCTAGGGCCTCATATACCAGGTGGGGTTTGTTGCAATCCATGTTCCTGGACAATGGGTTTGCTATATTTCATGTTCACAAGAGGGTGCTTTGCAGGGGAGAGGATCAAAATATTTCCCAATAGAAGGTTGTTTGCAGCGAAGAGAATCTAGTGGCTTCTTGTGATATTCAATATTTTGGCACTTATTATGGTTCAAGTTGTTGCCATTATTCTTAGCAGGTTTTACTTTGATAATGGTGGTGCAAGTAAATGGATTTCAACCCTTATGGAATTGGGAGGATGTCCATAATCCTCCTATTGGGACCTCTAGAAATTTTCCATGCTGCTCTTTGTTGAAAATCTTATTGCTTCAATAAAATGAGCAGTCTGTTAAAAGTCAATATTTACTACCATCTTGCTTTTTATTATGCCCATTCTTTATGGTTTTTACATATATCAACCTTTTTACGTCATACTTTTGATATGAGGGAGGATAATAAATTTGTAGCATTTAGTTTTTCATGCTATTCATCTCAAGGTAACTTTCTTCCAACAAATTATTTGTCAATTTGAAATAACAAGATTTTTATGGCTTATTATTCATAGAGGCACTCTTGATTTTTGAAGAAAATTGAATTTTGTATAACAACAAAGTTGTTTCCCTTGGGGAGGAGACATCATTATTACCAAGGATGATGCATTATTTTCCTATATTGGTGATGTCTTGTATATTTATCCTTTGTGTTATAGGGATTAGGTTGTGGAATTTATATGCAATCCAAATTCATATGAGCAATTATATTTTACTTTCATTTTCTCTATTTTTATTTGAAATTGTAGCAATTATAGTTTACTTATATTTGGAAGATTTGGTTTGAGAGTGAACTAGGTGACAGAGATAGGAAACTAATAGACATATGGAACTAGACAAAATGGACCTGCTACTTTATATGCTCGACCCACCTCTGTCTTTCTTGTTGTTGGTAAGACTGCCCTTCCCTCCTTTTCCTTTTCCTCTTCTTATGACATTGATGGATCAATAGGCTTGACTTTCTATAGTGGGAAGGTACCAGGACAACTCAAACTATTAGACAATAGCTCCACGTGTAAAATAGGCTATGGGATCTATTGGTGATTTTCAGTATGAAATAGAGGTAAACCATTTTTTCCTTTTGATTTCCCTTACACCACTACATTTGGCTCATGGGTTGACTTCCACCATCTATCCCCTATGTGATTGCTTGTTAGCTTAATTTGTTCTTTGATATTGATTGATATTGTCTCCCTAACACCTTGCAACAAAAGGATGACCTGAAAACTAAGGTCAATTAGTTAGGTCAACTCTTAGAGGGATAGGTGAATAACTAACTCTATGGTAGTGCTCTTGATACCCCCTCATGGTATGATGCTAAAATCCTAAAACTATTACAATATGGTCGAAGGAGTTGGGGAAGCAACTAGAGGGAAGAGCATCACTAGCTTTAACCACCAACACCCACCTAAGGAAAGGGAAGTAATGGCTATTCAAACTTATTGGAACAAAAAAAGTGATGCTACAGACATGAATATTTTCATTTCAAAACGTTTAACACTAGTGGTTGAATGAAGCCTGCTTACTTAGAATTACCTAGGATTTCTGGGGATTTATGGATGCATTAATAGAGTAGATATCGAGGGGGATAAATTTTAAATAGAAATGAATTTAAGTATTTAGTTGGTGCAGTTCTGGTGTAGTCATCTAAGGAGATGCCTTGGGACAATCACCCCGAATTATGTTATTTCAATGGTGCAGATCTGGAGGCTTGGGGGTATTTTATCTGAATTTTGTTTTATTTGTCTATTGACATGGTGCACATTCCTCCCCACTAATTGACTATATTGAAGTCCCTATATGGGAACCAAGGGGAAAATATGGACCAGTATAAGCTCTAACTAAAATGCCCCAACCTGCCGGAATCCAACAAAGCGGATCTTGCTGAAATTCCAATTTCTAGTTTCAAATCACAATTTGGGTGATCTAGGTCATTATAAAATGTGGATTTACTCTAGAACAGACAATCATAATTATTGAAATTGAAAAAAATGCTGAAATAGCAATTTCCAGGAACAATTTTGACAGGTTTTTATTAAAAATTCGCCAGGAAAAGTAGGGCGTTTTAGTTGTCTTTTATCCTAAATAGTCCACATGATGGTGCATAGAGTAAAGCACATAAAGCTCCATTTCCTACTAAGAATTCAAGTGGAAATCCCTATACTAACTACTGTCTAGATGTTACTGAAACGACAAGCACAGTTAAAACAAAGGCACTAAAGCATACTACAACCACACCCAACTGTCTAAATGATGAATTATGGAATATTATTAATATCAGTACCTTCCATTCTCCTTGCCAGGAAGCTCTATTTAATCTTTGCAAAGGACATACTTTGACCCTTGCTACTTTCTCAACACACAAAACAACATATAGATTTATAACCATAAAGACATGGGGAACACAGAAATCAAAGGCATAGGCTCATATATAATGCATTGATATACTTTTTACTAAGCTACACCGTTTTGAGTAGGAACACGTTGGATTCATATAGATTTCACAACACATTAAAATTAAAATTATTATTAAGATAAATCCTATTTTCAGGGGGTCCATGACTTAGTAGCAAGTCATCACAGATTCCAAATTTATTTTTTTATTTAGTTTTGGCATTTGAGGTGTGAAGCCTCCCTTCCCTTTGGTCGGGGGCTTCAATGTAAGCTGTTCGAGGAAGTCTGAGAATAATGGGATATTATTTGTTCCACCTACTATTTACAGATCATATAATTACATCGATCTACCTAATGAATTGCACAATACAACCTTTTACCAATAATTGAAAACCCAATCATAACACAATTCCTAATTGAAATAATATCTATCTTACCCTGGGTAGGCTCTTACTATTTATTTGACCCTATTTTTATCATTCTCAATGTAGAATATTCCATCATATCTATGGAATGCTCAGTAAGCCAAACCTCTCCCTCCATTCCAGATGGCATTAACTCAACCAATGACTAGTGTTGAATCCCTTGACCAGGAACCTGCCTGAAAGCATCTGCTTGAAAGGAAGGGTCGGTGCAATAAATAGATTTGATTGTGCAAGGGGGTTAAAAGGGTTGATCATGCATGAATTCTATTGATAAATCTTTCATTTAATCTACAAAAGTCCTAAGCAGTGCAAGCCTAAAAATAAATCAAGAGGGAAAACTCTGGAAGCTCATTCAATCAACAACACAAAGGAGGGGGAAGATGCACATACTTGTCATCAAGATTCTATAGTTTTTTCTCTATCTTGGCACACATGATCTACAAAAGTTCCTGATCCATCTCCCACCCTAATTTTCTGTATAGTAATTTGCACAATATTGCCATATCTTCAATCTTCACCAGTTTTCAACATAAAACCAGTTGAGACATAAATATGTGCTCTGCCTGGGTGAGTTTTGTTGATTCTTCTTGCGGGAGGTTAGGTGGAATGGATAATTTTTTCAGGAAGTCTACATAGGAGGTGGGGAAGTTGGGAGGTAAGGATACTTCCGATGGGAATCTGAGTTTCTTTTGGTAATGCTTGTTTGGTTTAATGTTTTGTATTGTTTTTTCTTAATATTATATATATTGTTATTTTTTGTTGTTTATTTATTTATATAATTATATAATATAATATATTTTATATTTATTTGTTGTTTATTTATACAAAAAAATGATAAAATTTAATAATCAAAATAAACTTTAAATTTAAAAATGATAAAAATAACATTGTTATTGCATAAGTTAAGACTGAAATTAATATTTTCAAGGTTTTTATGCTTGACCATAATCTCCTTAAACCAAAATGTTTTCTAAGAGTAAAATATAATGGAGCCTAATCCCAAATTTGATCAATCAATCGAGTAATAAGAAGAGGGGCCTCCACCTCCCAATAATTCTAATAATAGGCACATATTGATCCCTCTTCCTGCTATCTTAATGTTGTGAAGAAAATCCATGTAGTTGACAATTCTTTTATGACTCATTAGGTCATTATATATGCATAGATAAGTGCATGGATCATCCTCCACAAAGATAAATCTATGTTTCAAGAAGTTGAGGAATGCATCAAGCATGAAAAAGAGGTTCTCTAACTATTGAAGGAGAACTTGGCTTTAGCACAAAACAAGGTGAAACAACAAGCAAATCAACATCGTAATGAAAGTCACTTTGAAGTTAGGGATTTGGTATTTGAAAGGGTACAACTATGCAAATAGACATTCTTCAAGCAATAAGAAAAATTGTGGTACCATCTTACTAAACCTACAACATAGTCAATAGGTGTGATATGATGTAATGATATAGGTCTGACCCCACAATTCAAGGGTTAAACTAATGTATGCATGTGCCTTTAGGTTGCTCTGTTGCATATTTATACCATTCAATTCATCATTGTAAAGATAATAACTTGCATCTTCAGAACCAACATCATCAATCAATGAATAATATGTAGACATGGTCGGGGTTGAAGAAAGAGAAGAAACTAGAATTCAATCTTGATCATAGCCTTCCTTAGGCCATTCTTCATATATACAATATAAAAAAGAAGAAGATGATGTCACATGGATTTAAAATATAATGGGATTCGTCTTGGAATTCACAAAAGACCTTGTCTTAACTAAATGGGCCGCAATCCATTGTCTATCATAGATTTGTTTCTTATCTTCCCTTGGAGGATTCATCTGAGAAGTATATGGAGTACATGAGCCTTACAAGTTAGTAAGAGTAGAGGGACCATTAATTTTCATAGTTTCCTTGTTATAAGATTGATCAACTTCCTTTGTAACGTTGTAAGTACCTAACCACAATCTAACTCCTTTTGAGGAATCTCTTATCTCAACAACCCACTTACCCCATTTCGTCTGCATAGATCCTTTGTATTTGGAGGTCTTATCTGCAAAATACCTCAGTGTTGAGATATATTTGAAGACTCTCCTTGATTTGACTCTCTCAAAATATTTCAACACCATTCTCTACTTCATGGAGACCTTATTCCCTTTGGTATTATTCCTACATTTCTTCTTAGGAGGAGAATACAACTCTTGACATACATATTTGATTCTTCGAATTGACTTACGGTTTTATGTCTGAGAATGTATTCAATTGATTAACATTTTTAGCAGTCTAAAGGGAATTTGAGTCAGAATTGACATAGTTTGTTCCAACATTATACAAGTAATTTTATTTTGGGTAGTGTTAGAAATTTCATCTCTCACATATTTTTGCATGAAAATCCATGAAACAAGCATAATTTTCATGCGGGACTATTTTCCAAGGATTGAGAACATGGTTATAAGAAATTTCAATGAATGATTTCTCTAACTCCACATCATGCTTAATTCATGGATTTTCAGGTGCCCTTGGTGAAAGGATTTCCACGAGATTTGTGTTAAACTATATAATTCTATTTGTACCAATAAGTAGAGTAAATTAATCAACATGATCAAATATTCCTGAGTGGAGGGTGGAATAAGGACTCTTGTATCAAAAAGTCCAATTTGCAGAACTTTTTTTGGGAGGGGGAGGGGTATAAGAATTCCCCCCATTGGCTTATTTTTTTTTTTTTTGGGGGGGGGGGGGGGGGGGCAGGGTGGGGATTAGCAAAACACTGAAAGTTAAAACCACCCTTAAAAGGGTAATTTGTTGTAGTGATTCTTACTAGCTTTTCTCAGCTTGACATATTCTTATTCCTTCTTCATAAATGGCACATTCTTTTCAAATGAGGGGCCATACTTTAAGATGACATCCACAATTTTTGCTTAGAATTTTAATGAATTCTTTGAGGTATTTGGACTAATTGATCATTAAGATTGTTTAAATCTACAATATATAAATTATCCTAGTCGAGTGTCTTGAAGCACTGCCCACTCTAATTGTTTTTGCTGCTACATCAATTTTAAGTAAGTGATATGACTTGTGGCGGGAAATCTAAGCTAGCACAACTGGGACTAAACTATTTAATTGCATGGTATACATGGTCGATTTCATCATCAACTTTTTAAAAAAATCTTAATTTATCATCCCAGATGAAGGGATTTGCAACCCTCTCAACCTCCTACTGGATCTTGTTAATTTTTCATAGATGGCTTCTATGAGGTACTCATAGAGTTTGATAGTTTGGATCTAATTTTTATTGCAAAAAATATCTTGGGATTTGTTGGCCACTTCTTGTAATTGTTCCTAGATATACATTATATGATCACTATTTTAGGATCCATACTTTGTAGTATCTAAGATATGTTTTATTTCTTTGTATCCCATGTTACCTTCATCTATTAATTCCCCTTCTAAATTTTGTGGACCTCTCACTACAACTAATATTCTGTGTGTGCAAGTGGGAATGAACTATAACTTCTTTAATCTATGGGTCCTCCTATATTGCGGTCCACAAGAGCATGAATTGGTCATATACCATTTCAAACCTATTCTTGTAGCCATTCCCTCTTTATATACAGATCCCTTATTTTGTAAATGATTTCATTGAGTTGAATCCACATATTTCTATTTTTGATCCACATTTCACTCATGTATCATTTTTCCAAGTTTAGCAAGTTTCACGCTTTGAAATAGTTCATATGTAGACATCCATCGATTGATGTTAAATACAATTTGATGACTACTAACATGATCCACTAAGTAGTTCACCTATCACTTTGGGGAATCACATGTCTCTATATTTCCCCATTTGAATGCATGTTAAGGTAAGGGGATTACAAATATTCACATAAGTTAACTCATTGCAAATTATGGACTAATAGGAAGCGATTGAGTGGCAATAATTGTGAGGGATATAAGATAGCTAGGTGGGTATGAACCACGTATGAACCAAGAGAAAAACTAACATCACACCAAGATATATCGATGACAAGAGGGTCAAAGAAACATTACAATGGACTAAGACACCTCAACAAATTATCAATAAATGGCCGTTCTATTCTCTTTAAATATATATCATGGGCCAACAAGTGTTAATACATGGACTAGTAGTCATTCATATTGAGGAGAAGTTGAATTGATTGACTACTCTTTGTTTATAACATAATCATGATCATAATATTAGTTATTTACAAATGCATAATAAAGAAACACACTTTTCCTAAAGAGACACTTGATCAAGTTGAACATAACTAACTCCTAACTCTCTAAATACCATAACACCTTTCACATTCATTCCCTTTCCACTACATCCCAAAGAAATCCAAGACGAACTGGGTAAGTAAAAAGTGGTCACTCAATGAAAACGTGTGAAGGAAATAAGCATCCACGTGACACCTTCTAAATGGTGCATAGTGGTGCTATGGGAGTTTTGTCACACTTCATAAAATGATAATGAAAGATTATCCAACAACAATTAATTCCATGTGAAGCAAATAGGTGAAGATGTTTCTCATCACAATTGAGATGATAATAGTTAATATCACCAAATACACACATCAAACTCAAGCAAATAAGAGATTCACCTAACTCACATACATAATTGACACACCAAACTCATGCACATAATGAATGCACCAATTCTATTTCAATTTGAATTTCACTAGATTAGCACCAATTCTATTTCAATAATTTTACAAAAAAAGTTAGATTTAGATTATCAAAACAAAAGATTGCAAACACTAGTTTTCTATGTAAATAACCTTGAAGAATACTTACATATATCAAAGATTTGATTATTGATCCTATAAAATATTGTTGCGACTAAATATCGTAAAATAAAAATGCAAAGCAATGGTTTCTCTACTTATTATTTCTAGATAATTTCAAAAGCATCGCAAGACCTAAATGTAAGGATATGCTACATCCTTGGAGAGTAGTGGAAGTCCTAAAGAATCCATCCTTGACCAAGGCTAGATGCTACTAAAGGAGATGTGAGTTGGGAGATTTTGATCCTCACTGCACTAAGCTTCCTCAGTTGCAAATATATGAGAGGGCCCCTCATATTTTTTTTGTTGAGAGAGGTTCATACAAAAAATTTAAAATCAAGCTTTTGAATCTTGGTGTCAATGATAAAAAACAATATCATCTTCAATTCATTGACATTGTTCTTCATGACACATTGTCGTTATAAAATGGTATGTAGTGTATTATCATGAATCATACCTTCCCTATATTGAGAACTATGATATGTTCCCCATGGCCATATTCGAGGTGACTAAAGGTGAAACTAGAACAATAGAGCTATATTCTTAATTACCTTAGGTATGAAAAAGCCATGAGAATTAATATTATCAACTAGGATTACTTGGAGCTCAATTATGGTGTTGACATTCTCCATTTGTTTTAAAATATAGATAATTGGTTGGAAGAGGAATGCCAAGAGAGAAAGGTATAAGGGTAATGTGGTATATATGGGTTTTTAGTGCTTGATGTGAGTGCAAGACCCATTTAAACCAACTAATTAATGTCTCAACTTTGTCCCCATGAAGTATGCGAACAACTTTAGATATTTTGATTTTGGTCACAATGATATCTCTAATGGCCCATTAAATAGTTATGGTAGCATGGAACAATATTTTTGTCCCATGAGATAATTTGAGATCATTCAAAGTGAAAAACAAGGATTCTTTATGCTCCATCTTGAAATTAATTTCTCTTTCTTCATGACATTGCATTAAAATATCATAAGCAAGATGTATGACATCTTAAGGTCTCGTGCAATATAGTAATGAGACAAACCTTGAATATGCTACATATATTCAATTGAAACATAATAAAATCTACATCTAAGTGGAATGGTGGTTTAGACGAGGATTTAACTTTATAATATTGACCAACAAAACAAAACTTCTTTTCCCCACATTGTGCAAATCTTGGATGTTAGTTTTCACGAGGAAAAACGATATAATACTCTCAATGCAACATTTAAAGAGACTGTATGTTATGATATATATTTTTCAACTTTTAGCACCTTGATGGTGTATATTATGACATATATACACTCTTAAATACAACATTACAAGTTTCTTATGGTGTTCCACCCACAACATTGACCTCAGTGGTGAAATCCAACCAAACAATTGTCAACATGTATGTCGAGTATCATATTAATGTATGCTATTTTATAATCTATTATATATTTAGATTTTTCATTTGGGGTTGGTCAAAGGTTCAAGTCTTGTTAAGATTTTTATTTTCGAAGGAAAGCCTTGATGATAGGGATTAATGGCCATTATAGATATGCCAAATGTAAATATTTGGATCTTCAAAACTTTGAGAGGTTACAAATGCTTCTAAATATTTTGCATGTTTTACACATTCATGACATCTTTAGTGACGATTGACACTCTTTGTCATACACTACAAAGGTGCATAAACACATGTTGTTAAGGTATGTGCATGCAAGTGATGAATTGTGTGTATACATCCTAGAACTTGGTATAAGTAATGTTTTTTTTATAGAAACTATGGTTGGATGTAGACATTATAAATTCTATCACTTAAACCCATCGTAAACATTGCACACTTTAATGTTGAGATGTAATACTTACTTGATTGGATGATGAAATTTTTGAACACTAGATACCCAACACTGCACTCAAATCATCAACATTCACATAATAACATTTGTTTCCTAAACCCTTGCTAGACCCCTTCACACCAATCCACGTGGCACTTGACATTCCAAAGCACCCTACCTAAGGTTTAGGGTCATTATTACCAAGACATGGTAATATCTAGGGAGGTGAAGGGAAAGAGGGAGGTGGTTATAAATATATAGGTATCATTGGGTGAGGACTTATAGCTTTAGGGAGAGAAACAAAATAAATCTAATGGACTATGGGGATG
Organism: Pseudotsuga menziesii; assembly: GCA_001517045.1. NCBI lineage: Eukaryota > Viridiplantae > Streptophyta > Pinopsida > Pinales > Pinaceae > Pseudotsuga > Pseudotsuga menziesii. Next base: position 32,166 of record LPNX010720624.1, on the reverse strand, counting down.
GGAATGATGTCATTATGTAGCTTGTATTTGGGTCATATGAGGAGCTTGTTGAGAAATGGGAGTGTTCAAGGTGATATCTATGATACATTATTCCGAGGTGGTCGTATCTATCATATATGATTTTTTTTGTTTTGTTTTGTTAGTAAGATAAGAAACATTATATTACTGTATAATACAAAAATAGTTTACAATCAGTCCCAACCAGCTAAAAGAGATATATTGGCTCGAGCTCTTCTTCGTCTGAGTGATTCTTTCATTGTCCCTATTCCTACCTCCACTTGTATCTCTTAATCTCTTGTCACTTTGACCATTTCCCCTTCTAGAGACAATATTAACCAAGTGGTTACATACACAAAAAGACTTATGCTACCCACCGTGATTACATACACAAAAAGCACTATGCTTCACACCCCTGTATATGTAGAAATACAGATAACTGGTGGTGTCTTCACTATTGACTACCCTGGACCATTCAAAAATATTACAGTCCTGATTTGACATATCAACATTCATTATAAGAACTAGATAGGAAAAAAACTATGGTTGATCACATAACACAGAAAATTAGAAACATGCACTAGATAGCTGAAAACTACGATCCAAAAAAGTAGAAGCATTGATCCATACTACTGTGGAGGATCAACTGGGGGTGGTGACAGTGCCGAGGGATTTTCCCCTAAGATTTCCATCAGATCCCCNACTACGATCCAAAAAAGTAGAAGCATTGATCCATACTACTGTGGAGGATCAACTGGGGGTGGTGACAGTGCCGAGGGATTTTCCCCTAAGATTTCCATCAGATCACCCGCCATGGTTTCCAACAATCTGAATCCCACAGCAGACTCTTGGTGCCCTTGTCTAATTAATGAAAGGGCTTCTCGAATACCATGAGCCAGTTGCATATTTGCTTGAATATCTCAAGATAGAAGGATATGCCTGGTCCAAAATTGACTAGCAATAATAGGCCGAATCTGGTGGGTCTCATATTCTTGAACTAGATCCACTTCCTTAACAACAATGATGGCTTTGACCCTTGATGGGGTTTCGACCATATATTGAGCACCCCAGTTAAACGCTAAGGGGATAGGGCCTTCTTCCACTAGTGGGTTATTGCTCGAGGAGATGGCTTGGGGGGAATTATCCCATGCCATTACTCCCATATTCCCCTGGCTGCGCCTCACCCTCCCCTGCTGAGCCATTATGAGCTGGAAAAAATAGATAACCTTCGCAAAATCAGGAACCAAGCTGTGCTCAACTCTGGTGATCATCTCACCCTCCTAAGATGAATAAATAGCCATTTCTTTTACATGGATGATGTAACCATCCCTCATCTATTTTGATGGTTGTTTCCATTTCACGCCTTGTGAAACATCCACCTTACAACTCCATATATTTTTGTACTTGATCCAATCTTCCTCTTCATGTGCGAGATTGGCCATCTTAGCCCCCATTAAAGGCCACATGGAGTGTGACTTGCTAAAATTGACAGGCCGAGTACAAAGACTCAAAAGCTCCCCACCAGTGAGACTAAAAGGATTGTACCTTGATACCTTGTCCTACCTCATGATCATGAACGAGGGAGATGTTATAAATGAGGGCCTAACACCAGATCTTCCAGCTCGCCTTGGCCGTTCGTGCCACCGTCCCCTTTCCAGTATTTCCCTTGCTTCCAATCTGTCCTTGCCTCATCTTGAAAATGCAAGGAATAAATGCCAAGTGGAGGAGTTGTCTCATCATCTTCCCTTGCACCTACCAAGGAGGTGGAGAGAGGGCCTTTTGCATGCCAAGTCACGTGGCCATCCAAAGGATGTCCTAAGAGGGCAGGTGGGCCATGTGTGAGGGAGGAAGATACATACGAAAATGAAGGAGTTGTAGCATGAGTGAAACTGTCTCGCCTCGGGGGGTGAGGAATGGATGGTTGATGAGGCTGACCAACATCATTCTGTCCAGCATCATGCCTTGACAACTATTCACATTTTTTCCATAGTGGGATATCCCTTTTGTCTACGCATTCCTCTGATGGAAGGGGCTCTCCTTGCCAACCCCTTAATTTGCAAGAGCATCTGCCACCCTATTCCCTGATCATTTTATGTGAGAGAATAAGGGTGCAGGAGATTTCCTTATCCATCTTCTGAGCGTTGAAAGCCTGCCTTCCCACTTCCAATTCCTAGAAACCAGACATATGGATTCTCCATTCATCAACCTTTTGGCTATGTTGATGATCACCAGCGAGTCCCCCTCCATTATCAGTGGGGTTCACTGGATCTGTATCACCCACACCACCCCATGTAAGAGGCCTTCGAGCTCCGCTAGATTATTGGAGCATGAGCCAAGGCTTCCCCAATAGAAACTGAGGATTCTTTCATGAGGGTTCCTTATCACTCCACCGAAACCAATAGGGCTTGGGTTCCCTTTTGTGGCCCCATCGAAGTTCAGCTTGAAGGCGCTGATCAGGGGTTTTTTCCAGGACTATGCACTGCTCGTTTGATTGATTGCCTTGCTGAGACGAGAATTGTTCAGAGGTAACTGTCTTATTCCCCAACCCTGAATGATTTGGTTTTCTATTGCATCTACTTCTAAATCCTCCTATGACCAAGTGGTGAGTGTTAAAGTTTCTTTTAAATAAGAACCAGAGTTGCCCATATTTATTCAACCCTATGCTTTTTGTTTTCAAAAAAATTTAGGTTCCGGGTTTTCCAAATTTCCCAGACCATGAAGCCCGAGAATAGATACCATATTCTGTTCACAATTTTATTTTTGTATATATTCTTTGGCCACTCAGCTATAGTTATATCAGGTATTTCAATGTGTCTGTAATTTGATTTGAATAGTCCCATTCCTCTTTCCGAGATCGCAGTAGCTATTGGGCATTCATCCAGAAGATGATTTATAGTTTCAATGTTGTTTTCACATAGATTGCACCTTGAAGGTCCCAATATCCCCAGACTTGAATGTTATCCCAAGTGAGGATTCTGCATTTGAGAATGAGCCAATAGAAAGATGCAATCTTGGGCCACTAATTCCCTCCCCAGATTTTCCTCCATTTGGCTTCCTTTTCCTGCTCGTGAGTTTCATTCAGCACCCCTATAGATTCTTTTATGTTAAATATTCAAAGATTGGAGTATCCCCACCGAATGTTTTCTGGACCCTCATGCCAAGGGATCTTCTTGGAACAGAGGCCCTTGTATAATTCTTCAATGTCCCCTTATGGTGCCATATTTTGCCACCAATATTTCCTTCTCCAAGTCCTGAACAACTTGTTAGAGGACCCATGGTCCCAAAATTCCTTCACCGTCTTTACCCGACTAAGTTGAAGATGGGATTTAAGAGTCGAAATGTCGTCCCAATTTTTGATACACTGTTATTGGTTCCAAGCCTCGCTAACAAAATGAGTTGAGCTGCCATCTCTTACCTCCGAAAAACTGTGTCTTTGGATGAGGTTCCAATTTTCTTGGGCTAATTTCCAGATATTGGAACCTGGGAGGTCTTCTCCAAATCGTATCAACGTTTATTTCAGAAAATGATGAGCATACTTGGCATGCCAGATATTTTCCTAGGGTTGCTCCTCATACATTATCCATTTCCACCAGATCTTTGCTCCCATACCTTTGTTGGTATCTAGTGGATCTCGAAGTTCTAATCCTCCACATTTTTGGGTTTGCAAACCATTTTCCAGTCTACCAATGGCCATTTCTTGTGGTTGTTGTCTCCTCCCCATAAAAGGTTCCTTTGTATATTCCTGATTTGCTTAATCACATATTTTTGGGGTCGCTAGAACCGAGAAAAGATAAAGAGGCATCTCTTGGAGGACAGACTTAACCAGGATAAGTCTGCTTGGGAAGTTAAGGGCTCTAAATGTCCATAGGCTAAGTTTCTGCTTAATTTTGTCCAGAATATCCCTCTTTGAGACCTGTCTAATGGTCGATTCAGCAAGCGGAGTTCCTAAATATTTGGAGGGGAGCCCGCCCTCAGAGAAGCCTAAAATTCTTAAAATATTCCTTTTCATGATTTTCGGTGTGTTGAAGAATTAAACCTGGGATTTTGCCTTATTGATTTCTAGTCCATTGGCTTCTAGGAAGGTATCCAACCCCTCTTTGATGCCTCGAGCCTCCTGTACCGTGGATAGCCCCATAAGCATCACATCATCGATGAACTATTGATTAGTTTGAGGCTCGAGCTCCTCAGTAATGGATAGCCCTTTGATCTTATTCTCGAAGTGAAGGTTCTTAGGCATTCTGCCCAGTCCTTCTGTTGCTATAATGAACAAAAAAGGGGATAGAGGGTCACCCTTTCTGATACCACAGGAGCTCTGGAAGGGTAAGGATGGGGATCTGTTAACTAAAATGGAGAAGAAGGTCGAATAGACCAAATTCATGACCCACCCGATCCATTGATCAGAAAATCCGAAAGCCTTGAGTATCCCTGCTAAGAATTGCCACCTTAGTTTGTCATAATCTTTATACAAATCTAGCTTCAAAAGAATACCTGGAATTTTCTTGATTTTGACCGAGTAGATGGTTTCATGGATTAAGATGCTGCCATCCAAAATTTGTCTACCTTCAACAAACCCCGCTTGCTATGGATATATTATTAGGGTGAGCAAAGGGCACAACCTATTAGCAATAATTTTGGAGATAATTTTGTAAATGACATTGTAAAGGGCTATCGGTCTGAGCTTCCCAGGGTCTTCCGTTCCTGACTCTTTAGGGATAAGTGTCAAGAAAGTTAAATTTAGAGCTTTCAGAATATTACCTGTCTTCCTAAAGTCCTCCACCAGTTCCCAGACTTCCTCTTTCATCCAATCCCAGCATGCATGGAAGAAGTTGGTAGTGAATCCACTAGGTCTCGGGGCTTTATCCTTTTCCATCTTATTGATCACCTCCTTGAATTCATCCAAATATATAGGTTTCAACAGTAAAAGGTTGTGATATTTAGTAATGACCTGAGGGATGTGCCTTAGGACCTTCCTCTAGGAGGCCTCCCTTTCCCCATCTGGTTCCTCCAGAAGATTGGAAAAAAAGGAGTTCAGGATGAGTTTTAGATCTTCCTGGGTTTCGACAACGTGACCTTCTTCAGTTCTTATTCTAGTCAGACAATTGCTTTGGCCATGGTGGATGGCTGCTTTGCGGAAGAAACTAGTATTTCGTTCTTCTTCTTGGAGCCATTTCACTCTGGATTTATGGTTCCAAAATATTTCCTCCTGTCGTTCTCTTTGGCTGAATTCCTAGATCATGTATTTTTCCTGCTCCCGAATATCTGCCATGAAACCTGACTATATTCCTTTGGTTTGTACCTCTTTTATTTTATTTTCCAGCTCCGCTTTTTCCTAGAAGATGTTACCAAAATATTATTTATTCCATTTCTTGATTTTTGACTTAAGTATTTTGAGCTTTTGTTGCAACTAGTACATCCTCATTCCCATAATGGTTGGGATTTCCTCCCACCATTTTTTTAATTTTCCTGGCAAGTCAGGCTGGAGCAGCCAAAATTTTTCAAAGTGAAAAGGTTTGCAAAGGTTAGTCCCCACATTTTCCCATTCAAGCTTAATAAGCCAGTGGTATGATCTGGCTGATGGAAGGACCATCACCGTCATCTCTTCCCCATTCATCATGATGGATTCCGACACCAAAGAGTGGTCTAGACAACAGGCTATGCCCCTGTCTCCCGTCCTTTTATTGTTCCAAGTAAATGTGTTGTTATTTGTTCTTACATCTATCAATTCAAGGTTATATATAACTTCATTAAAAGAATCATTTATGGGGTTTAGCTATCTTATCCCAGGTTTCTTTTCTTCCAGATTCCTTATTAGGTTGAAGTCCCCTCCAATGATCCAGGGTTTTCCTTTCGTCATACCGTTAATCATCCTTAGGGAGTCCAGAAAATGCATTTTCTGCTCTGCCCTTAGAGGACCGTACACATTGGTCATGAATCCCCGTATACAGGTTCCTAAGATGTGTAAGGCTGTAGAAAGAGAGTGTTGAGTTACATAGAAGTTATAGAGAGATTCCTATTTTGGATTCCATATAATTATAATTCCTCCAGCTGCCTTATTAGCATCCAATGCTATGGCCTCACATGCTTTCCAAACTTTTCCTCCTATGCTCTTTAGTTCGATCTCTGAACATTTTGTTTCTTGCAGAAAAATCACTCCTGGATTTTCCAGTTCAATCTTTCTCCTTAGAAGACAGATCTTCAAGGAGTTGCTACAACCTCTAATATTCCAGGATGTGATCCACATTAGGAGTTTATTTATTTGTGGGAGAGAGGGCGACATCTATGGTAGGATACTTCCCTAAAGCCACTAGTTGATCTCCAACCATTTGGATTCTTTGCACGTTACTATGTCTACCTCTGCTCTCTTTCTTAACTTTCCTTTTTCCCTTAGGATCTTTGAGGAATTCCACTGAGACCCCTAGAAACTTCACTTATTTGGCTTTGATTATCGCCTTTTCCAGTAAGATAACTTGTTGTGGCAGTATATTCTCAGGGATCTACATTGATCAAGCTATTTCCATCCCACCAGATCCAAATATCCTATCTCCATTTCTTCCTCTTTCACCTCCTGAGTCTTGTTATTGTCTTCTTTGATTTCCTGATGTTCTTCATGGATCTGGATCTTTGAGCTTGGATTCATTTCTTGGGGTTCCTGGGGTTGATCCTTTACTGGAATTTTCTAGGTTAGAGTAATGTCATGGGTCTGTTGGTGTTGGGTCTTTATACTTGTATCCATGTCTAAAATTTCATTCTACTGTATGATAGGTCCTTGGGGTTCTTAGGGGACTTCGAACCTGTTTTGCGTTTGAACTTTCTTAAATATTTCGAGGCCGGTGGACTTCTTGGCTGATATTTTTGATTTTGGACATGGGTAAGCCCCCCAAAGTCTTGATTTTCTTGTTCTTTAAATCCTCCTGTTTTTTTTCTTTGGGCAGTCTCTGAACAAGGGCCCGTGTTCATGATATCGCCTGGATCTGAACAATATTTGTTCATAATCGATTACTTGGAACCAATCCTCATCCTCCCATGTTAGATCTATTCCATCTGGTAGATCCTTTGATATATCAAGATATATGCAGATCCGGGAATAGGAGGTGTACCTTCTTTGTCGAGTTTGCTCAGAGAATTTTACAAAATTTCCTAGGATGTTCCCAATTTCTATTAGAATTTATTCTGACCAATATTCCATCGGTAGGGAGTACATTCCGATCCATATCGGGGCTATTGTGAGATTTTCCTTGTCTGGATTGAATATTTCTTTCCACGATCTCAAGAACATACCAGCAGAGTTAAAGAAATAAGGCCCGCTTTCAAATATTCTAGTTCTGTCTTCCTCATTAAAAAAGATAACTGTAAAGAAACCTTTTTCTCCTAGTTATAGGTCATAATGGCCTTGAGGTTCCCGGGTGGTGTTTATCCACCACACTAAGGTTTTCTCAGTTGGCCAGATCCCTACAAACTTCCCTATGAGTGCTCATTATTTCATATAGTTGATATATTCCCTGATTTAGTCCAATTTGATTAGAAGCTTTGGAACCGTCTTCGATTTTGGAACACATTGCCTCGTTCTTCTGTTCACTTCCTTTGCAGGAATTTCTTTATCAGTTCCACTAGTGCCTTCCCTAGAATTTCCCAATCGGGTATCAGAAATTGTCCTTTTACCCTTTTCTATCTCTGTTTCCATGGCCAAGCTTTGAACAGGGGGCATTGCCCCACCATCCGAGGGCTCGCTCATCCCCAGACCATATCTCCTGTTCTTTTCTAATAGGCTGAAGCCCCTGTTCCCTCTTCCCAGAACTGATAATCCCTGCAACTTGAAACCCCCGTCAATCTTCTCACCTCTCAATTCGCCATTCTCCTAGTTGGAGACCATCTAACTCCTTCCTATATGAAATTAAATTAGTTTATGAATAATTTTGTCTATATTTCATATGAATAATAACTTAGTAGGTGACTTCACAATGGATGGATTTTTAATATATTATACAATTTTGTTGGCACACTTTTCCATCTTTCATGTGATTAGTCCAAATGTTTGAAATCTTATGGTGTTAGTCCAAATATTTGTCGTCTTTTGTCCTTTTACCATGTACTACCTTGTCGATTTGTTGTCTTCACCCCATTGTTACTTTGGTTTCCACATTACCATTATGCGTGGTCTTTGAATTACTATGGGTATGCTTGAAGGGTCATTTAAGGATGGAATAATTGAACCTAACTTAGGAGGAAAGGTATCGCAAATAATGAAATGGAAACCATAACCTTGTTGTGGGTTAATAATTCTATATGCAAAGGCTCATTTGATGGCATGGGGTCCACACATAGTCCATGAATCCTAAAGGAAAACACTATGACTTCAAACTATCTATTTTTACCTTGGTCCGTGTCTAAAGTTATTATAACCATCCTTAATGTACTAAAATCAAAATGACCATCATATCTTTATCACATGACAAATATTCCCTTTATAGGACGTTTTGTAATGTTTAAGGGACACAATGATGTCTCATGAACCCCACAGACAAACATTATGATATAATACCCTACATTTTTGCATTGAACCACATCACAGGAACAAAGAACCATGTCTAGTGTTCTAAACTTCAAAACTAGCACCATATCCCACTTCCAAGCCAAATATTCCCTATGGAGGGCCAATATAGTGGTTTGGGACCACACACATGGACCATATCTCCATAGTAGAATGCTACAGTGTAAGGTCCTGGATTTTTCGTTATACCATGGAATGGTCCTCGAGTTCCATCCCTAATGTACCCCTCCTCAAATTTTTGGCCATATATCACATGTGGGAAAAGGATTCCCTACATAGGCCCTATGCAATGATGTGGGTTACTATACAAAGAACACGATCCCCATAGGCAAATTTTCTATCCCAAAAACATGGGTTTTGTTATCAAATGAAGGATTAGTGACCAAGAAGAATCCATGATGTGACAAATCCAAAAATAGCCACCATATCCCTATAACATGAAAAAAATGGACTAGGGATTCATGGATGGCCTATGTAGAACCCAAAAGCTGCATGTTATGGACTAAAATTCTAGATATTCACCCTGTAACATGAATTGGGTCATGAGAACCATCCTTGGTGTACTGAACCTTCAAATGTGATACCACATCTTAATCACATGCCAAATATTTCCTATGCATGGCATATGTTGTGGGATTTTCAAATGTGATATAACCACCTCCCCCAAAAGTCCAAATTCTCATGACTTTTAATAGAGGTTTTTAAGACATTGCCTTGAAAAGGACCTTTAGGGGGGTTTGAGTCAACCCCCCAAAAAAATTCATGATAATTAGACTTTTGAGGGCGGATTTATCACAACCGCCCCCAAAAGTCCAAATTCCCATAACTTTTTGGGGCATCTTTAAAACAACAGCCCCCCAAAGCCCAATTATCATGGCATTTGGGTCTCGGATTCAAACAACTACCCCCAAAAGTCTAATTATTATGAATTTTGGGGGCTGATTT
>LPNX010720624.1:0-22631 GCA_001517045.1 Pseudotsuga menziesii | reverse complement strand
AAAACCGCCTTGAAAATGTCTTAGGGGGGGTATTTAAAAAAAACCCTCCAAAAGTCATGAGAATTGAACTTTTGGGGGAGTTTTTAAAACAACATCCCACATAAGTCTAATTCTCATGAATTTTTTTGGGGGGCGGGTTTCTAAAAACCACACCCCCACAAAAAAAGTCCCGAGAATTGGACTTTTGGGGGCAGTTTTTAAAACTGCCCCAAAAGTCCAATTCTCAGGACTTTTGAGGGGGTCTTTTGTTAGATTTTTATCGTTTAAGCTAGCATTATATTGGGATCTTTAAATGAGAGAATAAACACAAGAGACAAGTGACATAAAGAATTTTCCTCAGGGAAACCATAAAGGAGAAAACCCTGCAATTTCCTCAGAGATAGAATAAGCACCAATGGCAGCAGTAAAACCTAAAAACATAAAGATGATCTCCACAACTTCTCTCTCTATCTCTCTCTCTCTCTCACTTGAGAGAGCTACTTCTCTCTCACTCATGTGCCCGAATGAGTGAGTGTGTGTGTGTTTTCTAAATAGAGAGGCTCACTCTCTATCTATATTCTTTCGTTCACTTAATTTCCACTCCATCATGTCGACCTCACTTAAAAATTACTTAACATGGTTGACATCTCTAGGAGAGTCTAATAACCCTAGCTCCCCACAACTTGTGGGGACTTTGCCCTCTGATCAACAAGGAGGGTTAACCTTGACTTAGATGGTGGGGACTATTGCTCTGAATTACAATAGCTCACCTAGGGCCGACTTCTCTAGGATAGTATAATAACCCTAGGGCCCCACAACTGCGGGGACTTTAACCCTTGAACAATAGGAGGGTTACCCACAATGACTTGACATGACTTGTTTACATTATTGAATCTCCCGATGGGAACATCGGGGCATGACATGACTCAATTACATTACAGATACTTCTCAGAATAAACATCGGGGTAAAATACATAAAATATACAAGTGAATACATTCCGAAGTTACAAATACATCAACACTCCCTCTTAACTAGGAAGGTATTCTCTCGACACACTTTGTCAGCACTGGTCTTCTTCTCTGTATCAACTGGATCATCTGGTTATCTTCATATTCAAGTCATCTTCATCTTGGATCTGGATCATCACTCAATCTAGATCATCATCACTGGATATGGATCATCACTCGATCTGGATCATCATGGGGACATCATCACTGGATCTGGATCAGCACTGCTGGATCATCATCACTGGATTTGGATCATCACTCGATCTGGATCATGTTGATGTATATGTAACTTTGGAATGTATTCACTTATATATTTCATGTATTGTACCCCGATGTTTATTCCGGGAACTATCTGTAATGTAATTGAGTCATGTCATGCCCCGATGTTCCCATTGGGAGGTTCTATAATGTAAACAAGTCATGTCAAGTCATTGTGGGTAACCCTCCTATTGTTCAAGGGTTAAAGTCCTCGCAGTTGTGTGGCCCTAGGGTTATTATATTCTCCTATAGAAGTCGTCCCTAGTGAGTTATTGTCAAGTCGGGAATTAGTATAAATAGAGAGTGAGCCTCTCTATTTATCACACACTCACTCACACTCACTTGTAGCGCATAACTGAGAGAGAAGAAGTTGCTGGGATGAGAGAGAGAGAGACTACTGCTGTCGGGAGATCATCTTACTATTTTTGGGGCTTGGTTTTTGGTGTTGATTCTATCTCTAAGGAAGTTGTGGGGTTTTCTCCTTTATGGTTTCCCCAAGGAAAATCTTTGTGTTCATTGTCCCATGTGTTTGATTGCTGTGCTTATTATTCTCTCATTTAAGATCCTAAGTTAATGCTAGCTTAAATGATATAAATCTAACATGGTATTAGAGCTAACCTAAGAAGAAGACACTATACAGCTGCGGAAACTAGGGCTTCCTACTTTTTGGATCTCTCTCCACATATTTTCAGCAAAAAAAGGTTGGGCTGACTCTCCTCTTGAGGGCGCATCTTTCTGTCGAAGCAGAATCTGATTCTGATCATTTTCAGTTTTTGACCCGACACTGCTGCCGAAAATTAGGGCTTTCCATAGAAGTGGAATTTTTAAGTGAGCCCAGGCCTGGATTGATCTCCTCCTCAAAGTCGAAGTTTAGAGATCAAGATCAAATCTTTTGGTTGGACAAAACTCCAGGAAAGTTAAACCCTAATATGCTCCTGAACCAACTCTACAGAAATTCAACTCCAGATCCAGATCCGACATCTTAACCTGGTAAGATCTAAATCTTCTGTATCTCCATTTGAGGTTCTTAGTTAAGATGTCTCATCATATCAATGTTGATGAAAAGCTTGAGGGAGCTGATAATTTCTGAGCTTGGAAGTATAGGATCTCCCTAGTCCTAGAAGAAAATGAGTTGAACTCTTACATCAATGAAGAGGTTCCAGTTCCAGAGGGAGATGAGGCTAAGACCTTACACAAGAAGGAATTGGTCATGGCTAAGAGGATTATTGCTGATTCAATCAAGGATCACCTCATACCATAGGTGTCCTCCCTAAAGACACCTAAATCTATGTTTGATGCCCTGACCAAACTGTTCGAAGGAAAGAACATAAACCAGAAGATGACCTTGAGGAACCAATTGAAGAATGTGAAGATCCAGAATGTGGAGACCATTTAGTCATATTTCACAAGGGTCTCCCAGATCAAAGAACAACTTGAAGCAGTGGATGAAGAAGTGGAGAATGCAGATATTGTGATGACCACCTTGAATGGTCTCCTTAGATCATGGGATTCTTTCATTCAAGGGATCTGTGCTAGAAAGAAGCTAGTCAAGTTCAGCAGACTATGGGAAGAATGCTCTCAAGAAGAAGCTCAGATAGCATCTCGAGAATAAAATATGGGTAGTGAAGATCAAGCTCTCATAGTACAATCCAAGAAAACCAGAACTAGCCACCATAGAGGTAAGCACTCTCACCAGAAGAGTAACTTTAGAAAGCCTAAAGATATGTCTAAGTACATTTGCTATAAATCTAATGAAAGAGGACACTTTGCAAGAGATTGTCCTAGAAACAAAAATAGATCTCACAAGAAGAAGGAAAACAAGAGAATACATCATGCTCATGTTGCAGAGGGTGATGAACCTTCCACAAAGAGAGTTAGACAAGACAGTGATTACTCCTAAAGTGATGAAGAATATGTTCTGATTTCCACTCTCGCAGGAACTATCACACATGGTAGCAATGATTGGCTTGTAGACAGTGGTGCTTCCAAACATATGACATGATTCAAGGAATCCTTTGTGAAACTATCTGAACATGAATCACCTCACAAGGTGAAACTTGGAGATGACTACCAGTATCCAATAAAAGGTAGTGGTGAATCCTCATATAAGCTAGACTCTGGAAAGTCTATAAACATGAAAGATGTATTGTTTGTACCTGGACTAAAGAAGAACCTCCTCTCCATATCTGCATTGGATGCCAAAGGAATGAGGGTTGCATTTGTAGATGGCCAAGTTCTCATGTGGCCAAAGGGAAAGTCTATTGATGATGCAGTAGTTATTGGGGAACAAGAAGGAGGTCTATACAAATTGAAGGGACAACCAGAACAAGATTTGGTTCATGACTCGGTAGAACCAAATGAGCTTTGGCATAGAATACTTGTACATGTGCATTATAGAGCACTACCAATTGTAAGAAAATATGTTGAAGGTCTTCCAGAAATGCAGACAAAACATGAAGGTGTATGCAAAGGATGTGCGAAAGGAAAGAACAGAAAGAAGACATTTCCAAGTAGCGAGAGCAAGGCAAAAGGAATCTTGGAAATCATCCACTCTGATGTATGCGATCCAATGTCATCCAGTTCATTAAGCGGGTATGTATACTATGTTTCTTTTATTGATTATTTTTCTAGGAAGACATGGATATACTTTATGAAAAACAAAGATGAAGTATTAAGCAAGTTCAAGGAATTCAAAGCCTTGATCGAGAACCACAAAGAAAAGAAGATCAAGACCTTTCGATCAGATAATGGTGGAGAATTCACATCAAATGAATTCAAAGAGCTATGCAAAGACTCAGGGATTAAGAGGGAGTTATCCACTCCATATAATCCACAACAGAATGGAATTACAGAAAGGAAGAATAGAGCGATCATGGAAGCAGCAAGGGCCATGCTTCATGATCAAGATCTTCCCATGCATCTATGGGCAGAAGCTGCTAGAACAATGGTATATGTAAAGAACCGTACTCCACATAGAGTACTTGAGAACAAGACACCTAAAGAAGTCTTCTCCGGCAAGAAACCATAAGTCAGCCATCTTAGAATATTCGACTGTCCTGTATACATACACATTCCAAAATAAAATAGGACGAAGTTAGATCCTTCAGGAAAGAAGGGTATATTTGTGGGATACTCTAAAATCTCGAAGGATTACAGAATATACTTCCCAGGGTTCAAGAAGATCGACATCAGCAGAGATGTAACATTTGACGAATATTCAACCTACGTCAAATTCAGGAAGAGACCGACTGAAGAACCTGAAGAAATAGAAGCACCCAGAATTCATGATACAACCATGAATGAAAAAATTCAAGAAGAGGATCGAGAATTAGAAGAACCTCAAGAACCTATAGATCCACCTCAGGAGAAGAATCCTCACAAGAGGAAACTTTCTTGGGTACGTGAAATTATCCAAGGTGCAAAAAGATATGGAGCTTCAAAAGAAACACATAGAGGAAGAAAGAGAACTAGGTCCTACTCCAGTTATGTAGCCTTGCTATGTGACATTATTGATAAAGAACCTTCCAACTATGGAGAAGCAATAGAAAGAAAAGAATGGAAGGATGCTATGATCGAAGAGTATCAATTGATCATGAAGAATGATGTTTGGGATGTTGTTCCAAGACTAGAAGGGAAGTCTATTGTAACTTCCAAATGGATCTATAAGATCAAGCATGCTGCAGACGGCAGCATAGAAAAATATAAAGCAAGATTTGTGGCTCATGGATTCTCGCAGAAAGAAGGAGTATATTATGAAGAAACCTTTGCACCTGTAGCTAGATACACTTCCATCAGATCAGTATTTTCTCTGGCTGCATTGATTAAATGAAAGATACACCAGATGGATGTCAAGACTGCCTTCTTGAATGGTGTACTAGAAGAGGAAGTGTATGTGGAGCAACCACTCGGTTTTGAGACACATGACAGGGAGACTCATATGTGTAGATTGAAGAAATCCATGTACGGTTTGAAGTAGGCACCCAAGACATGGTACAACAGAATTGATGGCTTTCTATCCAGTTTGGGCTTTACCAAAAGTAAAGCAGATTCCAACCTTTACTACAGGTTGAAGAAGGAAACCCAGTGATACTCCTACTATATGTAGATGATTTGTTTGTAATAGGTATGGATGGGTTGATTACTGATACTAAGAGGAAGCTTGCTGCCCAGTTTGAAATGAAATACTTGGGTATGTTGTACTATTTTCTAGGCATGGAGGTGTGGCAGAATGCGGATGGAATCTTCCTTGGACAAGGGAAGTATGCAGTAGAGAACCTGAAGAGGTTTGGGATGATGGACTGCAAGGCCATAACCACACCTATGGAATCGAACCTTAAGCTATTTAGTGATGCTTCATCAGAAGCGGTTGATGCTACGATGTATCGTCAGATGCTTGGGTCCTTGATGTACCTGACGAATACAAGACCAGATATTTGCTTTGCTGTGAACACCTTGAGCCAGTTCCTGATAGATCCGAGACATGTTCACTTGATTGTTGCAAAGCATATTCTAAGGTACCTGAAGGGTACAGTTTATTATGGGCTCAAGTACGAGGCAAATCAGAACATTAACCTAGAGGGTTATGTTGATTCAGATTGGGCAGGCAGTGCCATCAATAGGAAGAGCACTTCAGGATGCTGCTTCAATATGGGATCAGGTGTGATCTCTTGGTTTAGCAGGAAGTAGTCCTATGTGGCACTAAGTACAGTTGAAGCAGAGTATGTCGCAACTTGTTCAGCTAGTTGCGAGGCAATGTGGATGAGAAAGATACTATCTGATTTATTTGATCTCCAGTTGGATGCTACTTGTATATATTGCGACAACCAGATTTGTCTGAAGTTGTCTGAGAACTCGGTATTCCATGACAAGTTGAAGCATATCGAGATCAAATATCACTATATCAGGGATATGGTGCAGAGAGGAGCAGTGAAGCTCCAATATGTTGTGACGGATGAAAAGATAGCTGATGTATTGACGAAGCCATTGGCTAGAGTGAAGTTTGAGTACTTCAGGGAGAAGCTTGGTGTTCTCCAGATCGATTTTCTCTCTAAGGGGAAATGATGAGTATGTGAGCCATTCTGACATGGTGAGAGGATTAGGTTCCTTCCATGGTCAGATGTAAGGGCTGAGCCATTCTGTCATGGTGAGAGGATTGGTTCCTTCCATGTCAGATGTGAGTGGTGAGCCATTCTGATGTGACTGTAGGATTGGTTCCTACATGATCAGATAGAAGTGCTGAATGCCATTCTTGGAAAGGAGGCACCTGGTCAATTACCAAGAATACTTAGCTTGGTGCTAAGATTCCATTCTCTAGGATAATGGAGGCACCTGGTCAGTTACCAGGAATCCTCAGTCTAGGACTGAGAGCCATTCTAGTGCGATGTGTTTAGACATGGTCAGATGTGAGTGCTGGGCATTTCTGACAAGATGAGGTCAGATGTGAGTGCTGGGTGTGACTTTCTGACAAGATGAGGTCAGATGTAAGTGCTGGGTGGGCCATTTTGACTTAGGGTCATATATAAGTACTGAAGAAGACCTACATGGAGGCTAGGCCTACAACCAATATGAAAAAGGGCTGGCTCTGTAGAAATTCCTGTGACGAGAAGAATAAAGAGATAGCACTGATGATGATGATCCAGATCAAGTGATGATCCAGACTTGATGATGATCCATATCAAGTGATGATCCAGACTTGATGATGATATAGTGATGATGATCCAACAATAATGATGATCCAGACTTGATGATGATCCAGATCAAGTGATGATCAAGATCAAGTGATGATCTAAACTTGATGATGATACAGTGATGATGATCTAGATCTAGTGATGAAGAATAATTTAAGATGAAGATGACTTGAATATGAAGACAACTTGAAGATGAATATGACGAGGTGATCCAGTTCATATAGAGAAGAATACTAGTGCTAAAAAAATTGTGTCGAGAGAATACCTTCCTAGTTAAGAGGGAGTGTTGATGTATTTGTAACTTTAGAATGTATTCACTTGTATATTTCATGTATTGTACCCCGATGTTTATTCCAGGAAGTATCTATAATGTAATTGAGTCATGTCATGCCCCGATGTTCTCATCGGGAGGTTCTATAATGTAAACAAGTCATGTCAATTCATTGTGGGTAACCTTCCTATTGTTCAAGGGTTAAAGTCCTCATAGTTGTGGGGCCTTAGGGTTATTAGAATCTCCTAGAGAAGTCGGCCCTAGTGAGTTATTGTCAAGTTGGAATTCATATAAATAGAGAGTGACCCTCTCTATTTATCACACACTCACTCACACTCAGTTGTAGCGCATAACTGAGAGAGAAGAAGTTGCTGGGACAAGAGAGAGAGAGACTAATGTTGTCAGGAGATGATCTTACTATTTTTGGGGCTTTGTTTTAGGTGTTGATTCTATCTCTAAGGAAGTTGTAGGGTTTTCTCCTTAATGGTTTCCCTGAGGAAAATCTGTATTCATTGTCCCATGTGTTTGATTGTTGTGCTTGTTATTCTCTCAGATAAGATCCTAAGTGAATGCTAGCTTAAATGATAAAAATATAACAGATCATCACTGGGTCATCATCATAGGTTCTATCTCATGATTCTTCTCGCATAGGAAGTTCTACAAAGCCAACCCTTTTTCATGTTGGTTGTAGGCCTAGCCTCCATGTAGGTCTTCTTCAACGCTTATATATGACCCTAAGTCAGAATGGCCAGCACTCACATCTGACCATGAGTGGAACACATCCAACACCATGTAAGAAATCCATAACACTTACATTCACCAGCATGTTAGGACACAACTACTATCATCTGTGAAAAGGCACGGCACTCACATCCACCAGCATGGTAGGACACACCTACTACCATCTATGGAAAGGCACAACACTTACAGTCACCAGCATGGTAGGACACACCTGCTACCATCTGTGAAGAGGCACATCACTCACATCCACTAGCATGATAGGACACAACTACTATCATCTGTGGAAATGCACATCACTTACAATCACCAGCATGATAGGACACAACTGCTATCATCTATGAAAAGGAACGGCACTCACATCCACCAACATGGTAGGACACACCTACTACCATATGTGGAAAGGTGCAACACTTACAATCACCAGCATGGTAGGACACACCTACTACCATCTGTGAAAAGGCTCAGCACTCATATCCACCAGAATGATAGGACACAACTACTATCATCTGTGGAAAGGCTCGACACTCACATCCACCATCATGATAGGACACAACTACTATCATCTGTGGAAAGGCACTACACTTACATCTGATCATGTGGGAGCCAATCCCACAGTCATATCAGAATGGCCCTCAGCCCCAGGCTAAGGATTCCTGGTAACTGACTAGGTGCCTCCATTCTCCCAGAGAATGGCCTTCAGCACTCATATTTGATAATGTGGGAACACATTTAGAATGGCCCTCATCCCTAGGCTAAGTATTCCTGGTAACTGACCAGGTACCTGCATTTAGAGAATGGCATTCAACACTTATATCTGATCATGTAGGAACCAATCCTATAGTCACATCAGAATGGATCAGCATTCATATCTGACATGGAAGGAACCAATCCTCTCACCATGACAGAATGGCTCAGCCCTTACATCTAACCATGGAAGGAACCAATCCTCTCACCATGTCAGGATGGCTCATGGACTCATCACTTCCCTTTGGAGGGAACCTCGATATGGAGAACACCAAGCTTCTCCCTAAAGTACTCGAACTTCACTCTGGTCATGTCTAGCATAGAATCATGTCAGGGCTGATTACATCCAAGGATAACCTGCGAGATTCACCAGGACCAATTACATTCGAGGACAACCTATAGGTCCGTTTATGTTTGAGCCACCTACCAACTTTGCTAGGATTTTATGCTCAGACAACCTGTCTCCTGGCTATGCTAGAAATCCCTCTTTCGAGAGATCTCAATTTGGGTCACATACTAGAGTTTCCCTGCTCCTCTCTTGGATATACTCAGCGCTACGTAGGACTGCTTCTTGCTACACCAAGAGATCACACTTGATATCATACTGAAGCAACACCCCAAAGTGCTCTTCCTATCAATGGCACTACCCAATATGAATCCACATAACCTTCCAGGTTAATATTCTGATTCGTATCATACTTGAGCCCATACTCAACTGTACCCTTTGCAACCATCAGGTGAACATGTCTCAATGTGTTCAGAGCAAAGCAAATATCTGGTCTTGTATCCGTCAAGTACATTAAGGAACAAATCATCTGACGATACATCATGGCATCAACCGACTCTGATGAAGCATCTCTTAATTTCTTCAGGGTCGATGCCATAGGTGTGGTCATGGCCTTGTTGTCCATCATCCTGAAACTCTTCAGGATATCTACTGCATACTTCCCTTGTCCCAGGGATATTCCATTCGCATTCTTCCACACCTCCATGTCTAGAAAGTATTGCATCATATCCAAATCCTTCATCTCAAACTTGGCAGCAAGTCTCCTTCTTGCAATTTTAATGAGTTCCTCTTTTCTGTCAGGAACAAGTCATCGACATATAACAGGAGCATCACTGGTCTTCAACCTTGAACCTTGAAGCAAACTTAAATCTTGGAGTCATCAGTAATCTGTCCATCCTGTCGTACCATGTCAAACCTCAGGATCTTCTGCAGTCACTCCCTTTGAAGAGGAGCATCATTCTCCCTCTGTATTTCATACTCTATGCACTAAAAGCATTATGTACCGGAGTGAAAAGTAGCTTCCTCTACTACTAATATTCTGTGTATCCATCTAGGATCACTGGATACCAAGATCCTCTATCTTGAACTTTTTCAAAAGTTCTTCTCGCACCCATCTGTGAGCTTGTCATCCTCTATAGACTTTCATATTCAACCTTGTAGAAAAGGTTTAGATCTTCATCAAGCTCCTCATGTATGTGTTATCTCATGGGTGTCTTCTGAGCTCGTATAAAGCCTTCTTTCATTTGCACACATGATTTTGGCTGTCATGTGTCTCTACTCCCACTGGATGCAAATGCCTCTTCGCAGTCTATGCCTTCTTTTCATGAGAAGCCTCATGCTACGAATCTTGCCTTGTATCCCATGATGTTTCCATCTACTGCATGATGGAAATACAACTTCCCTTCACGTATAGATAATGCATCCTAGACATCATTCTTCTTGAACTGGTCTTCCCTTTCTTCTTGGTTACTTCTTCAGAGTTGGAAGGTTTTGCATCAATGATGTTGCTGCATTCATCATATTATTCTTCATCTTGGATTCTTTCTTGAACTATCGTCACTTGTTCTTCAGAACAAGTCTCATCCTTATTTGCTTGTAGGCGATTTTACGTGATCTTTCCTACAAGTCAAATGCATTAGTTGTATGGTTAGAAACATTTCATAAGGTATATTCATAATGAAAAATTCTTTTACATCAAGATATATGATTATGCAACTATTTTAGCTAATTCAACGTTCATCCATATCTCATGGAAACTTTCTAGATGCCTTTCATCTCTACCAGGACAACATTGAAATTGTGCACTAATCCAATATGTCAGCAAAAAGGTTTCATTCTAGATAAGTAGCAATGGAGAGTTGTATAGCACCATGAGCTACTTACCCATCACATGCATATTATTAGTATACTATCATTAATGCAAACATTCTATCATGCATAATACATCAACTGAATATAAACGAATGCATAACAAAAACAATATCATGAAATGACAATTGAATACTTATATTTATTTGTTTCGTGGGTAGACTCCTTCTTGAGCCTTCATCTTCATCATCTTCTTCATTCATAATAGCATCATTTCTTATCCAAATGGTAAGATGGAGAAGAGGTTCTTCAAGAGTTGAGTTCTTCATATTCCTCATCGCTTGAGGGATATTCTTTGGATGGTAAGATTTTGATCTTTAGTTGCTCCCATATTCTCTTCTCTTATTATGAGTCGAGCTTCTTCTTCTTCCTAGAGTTTGTTGAAAGTAATCACTTCCTTCTGGCACACATTCCTCACACGAATAAATCCCATGATCATGGGAGGCCTTTCAAGGTGGCTATCACCACTTCTGCATTCTTAGGCTTCTTCTTTTACTGCTTCAATTTGCTCTTTGATTTGAGAGACCCTTGTAAAGTATGACTGTATGGTCTCTGCATTCTGGATCTTCACATTGTTTCACTGTTTTCTCAAATTCATCTTCTGATTTATGTTCTTCCCTTCAAATAGCTTGGTCAAGGAATCAACCATCTCTTTCGGTGTCTTTAGGGAAGACACTTGTGGTATAAGGTGATCCGTGATTGAATCATCAATGATCTTTTTGGCCTTGACCAATTTCTTTTGGTGTAAGGCTTTTAGCCTCATCTCCCTCCGGAACTGGAACCTCTCTTCTTATGTAGGTGTCCAATTCATTTTCTTCAAAGAGATCATATACTTCCATGCTTGGAAGTTGTCAACTTCAACAAGCTGATCATCAATCCGATGTGATATATCACTTTGAAATGAGAACCCCAAATGAAAATAGCAAAAGATTAGATCTTACTGATTTGAGGTGTAGGTCTTGGTTCCGGAGCTGGATGATCTAGGGTTTGTCAGAGAAACCCTAATTTTTGAAACTTGGAATCTTTAAGATATGATTGGATAGAAAGACAGACCTCTTCAAGGTGAGTTGTCCAATGTACTCCTTTTATGAAAACAGTGGAGGGAAGTTCTCGGAACAAAAATCCCTAGTTTACCAATTTCTTTTGTAGAAATTCCTGCTACTGTTTCTGTGGTATCTTTGAAATTAATGCTCCTCTATGTTTGAAACTTTGCATTGAGGTAGCATTGCCTATCCCTATTCCAAAACCATAGGTTTCATCAGAATTGGGTTCACCAATCGAGACTTATGATCGTTTTCCCAAGGTGACCTGTTTGAGGACTGTTCAGCATAGCAAAGTTGTACAAAATTCCACGTGTCACTGTTTCATATTCAGAGAAGGTACAGTCCATGCCATTTCTGGAACATCTTCAGAAATTTCATTTGGACCTTTGTATCCCAAGATATAGCAATTCTCCCCAGGTGTCCTGTTTAGGGATGAATCTTGGAAGAGGCTGGAACCCTAAATTGGAGGGATCATATCTCCTAGAATATAGAAAGTATGAGGCTGAAATTTGGACATAGTGTAAATAAGGATTTTATCTTCAGCATGTGAAAGTTTCAGCTCATTATCCTTATCCAGTCCTGAGATATAGCAAATGTCCCAAAACGTATCAATTTTAGTATTTTAGGGTTTTTTTCGGTCCGGGGTCAAACTACGGTTTGAATTTACTGGAGCTATACCCAACCAAAAATATAGACCCAGGTCTCTAAACTTTGATTTTGATGAGGAGAGAAATCCTATGCTAGGCTCACTAAAAAATTCCTCTTCTGTAAGAAGCTCTAATTTCCTGCACCAAAAATTGAAAATGCTCGGAATCAAATTCCACTTAGATAGAAAGATGCGCCCTTCAATGGAGAGTCAGCTTAGCATACTTTTGCTGATGGATTGTGGAGAGAGACCCAAAAAGTAAGAAGCCCTAGCTTCTATAGCTACACAATGTCTTCTTCTCAGGTTAGCTCTGATAGCATGTTAGGTTTTTATCATTCAAGCTAGCAATATATTAGGATCTTTAACTGAGAGAATAACATGCACAACAATAAACACAAGAGACAAGAGACACAAATAATTTTCCTCAGGGAAACCAAAAAGGAGAAAACCCCTCAACTTCCTCAAAGATAGAATGAGGACCAATGGCAATAGTAAAACCCGAAAACATAAAGATGATATCCACAGCTTCTCTCTCTCTCTCTCTCTCACTTGAGAGAGCTACTTCTCTCTCACTCATGCACCCCAATGAGTGAGTGTGTGTGTGTGTTCTAAATAGAGAGGATCAATCTCTATATATATTCTTTCGTTCACTTAATGTCCACTCCATCGTGTCGACCTCACTTAACAATTACTTACCAGGGCCGACATCTCTAGGAGAGTCTAATAACCCTAGTGCCCCACAACTTGTGGGGACTTTGACCTCTGATCAACAAGGAGGGTTAACCTTGACTTAGATGGTGGGGACTATTGCTCTGACTTACAATAACCCACCTAGGGCCGACTTCTCTAGGATATTCTAATAACCCTAGGGCCCCACAACTGCAGGGACTTTAACCCTTGAACAATAGGATGGTTACCCACAATGACTTGACATGACTTGTTTACATTATTGAATCTCCCGATGGGAACATCGGGGCATGACATGACTCAATTACATTACAGATACTTCCCGAAATAAAAATTGCGGTACAATACATAAAATATACAAGTGAATACATTCCAAAGTTACAAATACATCAACATCTTTTAAGAACTGCCCCCAAAGACCTAAAAAATCGTTTTTTTTGGGGGGGGGGGGTTAGCAAAACCACCTCAATCCAAAAAATCCCTCAAAATATTATTTTTTTGTATTGTGTTCACATGTCATTTGTTTTTATAAACTTGAATTTTATAGTCATTGTGCAATGCATGTAGGATTCAATATGAAAAAGATAGGCAATCCCTTTCTATAATTGGGGACAATGATCACATACCTTTCCTATCATAAATCCCTTAAATCGTAACAAATATCATCACCATCTAGTGGATCATACACTTTTTTAAATTGTAGGAACAATGTTGCCCTAACTTTGCCTATGTATATGTGACTAGTTATGCCGCCTATGCTAAACTTTAACCTACTTTCATTGATCTAGGAGATGGATAAGCTGGTCTGAAAATTTCCACAACAAAACCCATGTGGCAGAATTTGAGTGGTCCACCTGCAAGTATTGAAAGCTACTCTATTTACATGAATTTGAGATTCCTGTAAACTACTATTACTTCAAATTTTTAACTATTTAAAACTACACATAATATGAATGTTTTTTGTCATGAAATTATGGTGTGTGCACAAGTTTAAGAAGGAAAAGGGCAGGTTATAATGGAAAAAAGGATTATCCAGTTAACACAAAAATACAAAATTGCAAGCCAAAATAATCACAATCAAGCACCTAACATCTCTCCTAGGCTCGAGTTATGTAATGTGATCAGTCCATGAATTTATTCATATTAACGGTTTCCAAGTGTGTTTGTGTTTGACTACAGGAGGATTCCCATAGTATGGATGTCCTCACTAAAAACAAAATATATGGGATATTGGCTAAGAAACATATTTGAATGTCTTTATTATCAATGGTTTTAGGACAAACAAAGGCCTTGATAGGTCAAGGCACACTAATAACTCTCCAATATCTTGGGAAATCCAAGATGTATAACCCCTCCTCTACATATGGGATATGGAAGTCGATACAATCATAATGTTGAAATGAAGGAATATGACTACTACAAGCGCTGGATGCTAGCTCTTAAATACACTCTCTGAAGACAAGAATTATGGAAGCAATGGAGGGTAAAACAGACTAATCAATCACACTTGTTGCTTCCCCGTTTCCTTTTCTTGTATAATGTTGTATAAAATGAAGAAGATAATGCGAATACATAAAATTTATAAGAATACGATAAATGTACTCCAAAAATAGTCCAAGATTTCTAAACACACAACTCTTACTCCAATTACAAACTGTGGAATAAAGTGTCAAAATCCACTCATAATGCTATAACAAGACTCCTCAAATATTCTTCCAAATTACTTCTCTAGGGTAAATAAATTTAACACAAGGTATATGTTAAAATCATCTCCCTAACTAGCATTATCCCCATGTAGAAAACAATTTGCATGGCTATGAATTTTGTGGGACAAAAGGCCCTTAAACTATATTGTTGGGCCTCTCCTTTTATGGTTGTTTTTCATTTAAATAAAAGTGCACATGCTTGAAATAAGGTCCTATGAATTACCTAAGAAAATGCTTGCATGCAAACCAAAAACAAATATTAAGAATTTAGCCAAATTTTCCTCTGGAGATCCTTTTAATATTTAGCATGCAATGTGGATATCTAAGAGTCCTTTTAATATTTAGCACGCAATGTGGATATCTAAGAGTTGACTAGTCATCAAAATAATATGGCATCTAGGTCTCAGTTTAGGAAGGGGAAGGTGTTTCAAAGTATAAATACACTCCTTTAAGTGGAGAACTCCCTCTCTAATCCAAGGATAATATATAGAATCACCTCTCATGCATTGTAACTATCCTAAGGTAGGTGCACCCCTCTATAAGATATCCACCTACTCCAATGTCAACACATTTCACAAATAGTAACTCCCTCTTTGAATTAACGTAAGGAAAGGTGAAAGAATAGTAAGTTTGGGCATGTAGACTCTAGAGCCAAAATAACAATGGAAATGACTCAAATAAAAATTAAGAAAGATTCATGAGGTGGGTGGAATAATCTTAAGGATAGCACCTCTCCAAAAGTAGTATACATGTAAACACATGTAATCCCAATGAGTACCTTCTTAACACTTTTAATATGTGTTCGGACTTTCAAATTACAAGCTCCTTAAAATTAGACACCATACTATACAACATACGATGTACAAAAAAAAACATGTTATACAACTTGACGAGAATTTTATACTCAAAACGAGAACTTTAGCCATAAAACTCCTATTTTTATGAAAAAACACAAAACACACCTCCAAATAAAAAACTGGTGCTACCGGTTGTGCCACCTTTTTTGGGGGGAGCTACAAATGTGGACATGGACAAAACCAATCCTTCTTGTTATTTACAATAACCTTAAAATCAAACCCCAAATTGAAAATTGATGTTACTGGTAGCACAGTATTTAGAAAAAAACATAATTATATCATTTTATCATAATTTAAAATTATATTTATTAAACCTCTTAGTAACACTATATAAAAATTGCATTATATTAAACAAAAATTATTCTAGAAATTATTTGATCACCGTTTCCATATAAAATAAAGGAATTTCTGAATCGGGGAGCACATTATTGAACCAAAACTCCTAAAAATAAAATAAAAAATGTAAAAAATCATAAAAACATTAAACACATTAAAAACAATTAAATAACCAACAAAATTATAAAAAAGAATCAAAGTGATGATGATGATGATGATGGTTAACGTCCACTAAAACCAAACTTTGGTCTATCGGACCTAAAGAATCAAATTGATTAGTTTGCTTTAAAATTGTATTCATATGATCAAAGAGCTTGGTGAGGAGTGTCCCAAGCTCACTATAATTTTGACAAGTTAAAATGCTAGGAAGGTCGCTGTTGCAACAAAGATTGTGAAACTGAGATCTAATGTGGGTGTACGCAGGGCACTCTAAGAAGAAGTGGTTTTCATCTTCAATGTTGCTATTCTCATAGAGACAACAGATCCTTTCCACCCATGGTGTTTTAGGAATCGTCCAACAACCTGTTTCACTATGAAGCTCATGAGATTTCGTTCTTATCCTGGCTATAAAGTTTTTTTCTTTGAACTTGTTGAAACAAAGAGATACTTTTGATTTTCTAGAGTATAGTTGATGACCTCCTTATAATATCTTAATTTTATTTTAGCCTCTAAATATTTTGCAAACCACAGTTTCTCTTTAAACTTAGAAGTAAGAATATTTTTAATGTTATTAATATTTTGCAATGCAACATTTTTGTCAATCTCCCAGTGGTTTAACTAGGCCCCGGTATCCTTATACCAACCTCACTTGAGCCTTAGGTGTTTTTGACTGGAATTAAAAACTAGCTTTGGTAGTCTATGGTCTCCCATGTTATTGATTTTGTGTTTGTATAACATGATCCTAGTCATGGCTAGGCTTTCGATAGGGGAAAGACCCACTTCTATAAGGAGAAGATGATAAGGTTTATTGCTTTTAATTTTGAGGTTATACGTTATAAAACACTTCTGGATTTACAACTAAATTGAAAATATAAAATATTCTTTAAAAAAATTTGAAAATTCACTCACTTTAAAGCTATAACAAAACATTTAAAAAATATCACAACAAACACAAAACATTATTAAAAAAATAAATGATAAAAAATAACAAAATATAAAAATGAAAAACAATATAAATTATAAAATATTAAACTTAAACTATAAAACAACATAAAATATGAAACAATATTAAACAAGTGAAATTAGAAGCAAAGCTGTTATAAGTGCTTTAAGAAATGGTTTAATCTAATAATTTTCAAATGTTTTAGTTTAATAGTTTTATATATGTAGATTTAATTTAATAATTTAATAGTTATTTATAACCCAAATTTAGTGTAGAAATAATGTAGAAATGTTTTGATCTAATAGTTATATATAAGCCAAAGTTAAAGTTAAAGTTTGACATGAAAATAATCGGATAATAAATAAGAAGTCATAAGAAATTGTCCTTGTCATTTAGAAAAATCAAAATTGTATAAAATTTTTATAAAATTTGATTTTCCTTACTAATTTTTTTATACCAAAATAAAATATAATTTTTTCTTTTAACAATAAAAAGGCTAAATAATTTATTAAACTTTGGTAAATCTAAGGAATAATGTCAACTAATTAAAATATTAATCATCATATTTGTTTGAATAAACAAATAAATATTTTTTTAAAAATAAAAATAAAAAATCGACCTTTAGTTTCATTAATATGTTAGTTTATGAAATGTGAAAAAAAGCTTAATTGAATATCAAAATAAATATTTAAAAATTTTAGTTTAAAAATTTTATTCAATAAATTTATATAAAAAAACTATTATAATATGTTAAAGTTTTTTATATATATTAAAAAAATATTATATCTAAATAAATGTTCTATATAGTGATATATTTATATTCATTCATTGTGATGTGATTGCCACATTTATCAAGGTTAATCATTACGACTATTTTAATAAACAAGACACTTGACATTATTATATTTTATTTCTAATTTAATATATATATATATATATATGTTAATGTGTATATATATATTTTAAATTTTTTTATTATATTTAAATAAAAGTCGTATATAGTGATATAGTTATAGTCAATAATTATGATGTGATTGTCACATCTATTTAGATTAGTCATTATTACTATTTTAATAAATAAGACACTTGGCATTGTTTTTTTGTTGTTGGTTAAGTGCCCGGTGACTTGTTGGACGAACCTTTGGTTTGAGAAACCACAATCCAGAGGCATCTAAGCTGTCAAAATCCCCCGGGGATCGCACCCGGCTTGACCTCACCAACCCTCATTATGGTTGGATTTAAATGTCGCATTCCAGGAGCAGCGGGTTTTGATCCTGGGCCGCCAAGCAAATGAAACCCCTCTCGACCATTTGCTCTATCAGAATTTGACAAAAGGTGGGGGTTCGTATCCCGGTTTCATGCTCCTACAATGCAATGCACCCTAAACATGCCCAATCACCGAACCACACTCCCATTCAAGTGAGAAATTCCTTCGAGAGAATCAAACACAGGTCACACCATCGTTACAAGAGCGAGTTACCATTTGACTACTTACTCCACATTCACTTGTCATTATTATATATTATTATTTTTTATATATTTTAAAATATTTTTTATATCTAACAATTTCATTTGCACACTAGAGAAAATTAGTCAAATCATTAAAATGAACCAATCATAAAACGAAAAAGTAAATTTAATATGTATATAATTTTCTTTTAAAATATTAATTTAATATATGAATTTTATAAAAGTTATGTAAAACTTTTGAAAAAGTATATTAATTATTGAAAGTCAAAACTATTGTTTAATTAAATGAAGCTATAAACCTAAGGTATACAAATAAATAATATGTTAGTATGACAATATTTTAAAACCAAAAAAAAAAATTCATAAAAAGTTTTGTGGCTTTTGTATAAGCTATATATATATATAGCTTATATAAAAGGTGCGGGTAATTTCTTAAGGGGCAATTCAGAGAATCATCCACATTTTTATACTATTTAAACATTTTTTAATTATTTTGTTAATATGTATTTGTTTAAAATTTATATATATTTTTCATGTGCTTTTGTTTAAAAGTTATATATTTTTTCATATATATATTTTTTAACTTATGTTTTTATTATTATTATTATTTTATAGAAACTATTAAAGTTTATATTAAGGAAACATTGGTAAACCCATTGGTACATATACAACAAAAGATCCCAATCATAATCTTTAAAACATAGACAAAATGGCATGAATTACTACTAGTCCAAAAACTTAAGTTTTGCTTAATAAGATTGAAAAAGAGTCCTAGACTTGAACACAAAAAAATAGTTTTGCTAACAGAAGCATATACATGGCTTTTGTAGAAAACATAGATAATAAAAAACACCAGTAAACTGAGAGTTAGAATCTGCAGAAGTCCGAAGCGCTTGTATTAGGGTTGACCAAAGCTGGTGGTTCTGTGTGAGCGGGTCGCTTCTCCCTAGACAACATGATGATCTTCAGCTCCAACTTATCGAACCGATCTTTCATTTCCAGGAACTAGGCTTGAAGGTCCTGCACTGATTGTTTGAGAATAGCCGAGAAGTCCTTATGGAGCAGCAACAAATATTCTTCTACCATTTCAAACCTCCTACCACGTTCTTTATCAAGATGCTTGGAAAATTGTTTCTGGTCCCCGACCTTCCTACTTAGCTCCCTAATTTCCAATTCCAGTAGTTGAATTGGGCCAGGACCAGCGGAAACCGACTTAGAGCTTGACGCCATGAAGAAAAACATATTATAACACATGCAAATACTAGAGGACAGAAGATTCCTTTCCCACAGAGACCAAGAAAGCTACTGATAAAATTATAGATATCCCTGATATTAATCAACCTGCCAACGCCCCTGAATTCCACCTATATTGTCCTTTGATTTCCAAATCAAGTCAAAATCCTTTGCACACATGATGTGACAGAGGGGATTACAGCCAGGGTATGATCTCCTTCTGCTGAGATCACCGCATGCTTGAATCATCTCAATCGACGCCATTGTACAACCAACTCTGAAATAAGCATACTCCTAGAGTGCCTTGGTCGGAGCTACTGAGTACCTATCGGGACGTTGATGCATGTGTATATCACCTGTTTGCATGGTGCAACATGCCATGCCAATAAATCGATTGTTCCATAGCCTCCACAATGCCTCCAAGATAGATTTTACCCCCGTATGCATTAAGGCCAGGTTCCTACGGAATAAAAGATGTGATAAGAGCTCCATTTAACTCGAGGGTCCCTTTTCTTAAGGGGACCGCGCCGTTTGCTTCCTTGTCGAATTTCCCATTTAATTCTCCGAGGATATGAAATAAATGGATTCTTCGAAAGGAAAGGATCAAAAACTGAATTTTCCTGATAATTTGGTTGAGCCTCATTTGCATAGGGTGTTTCCAAGTATTTAGATCTTGTATGATCAACCTTGAGTCTCCGAAGTCATTGGTTTCTGAGATACCATGGGCCAGAGATTGCTTGAGACCTTTCCAGAGAGCCAGAGCTTCAACAAGATTGTTGGTGTCAACTCCTAGTCCCCAAGAGAAAGAAAATTCCAGAATGCCATCAGATTCTAAAAGGACCCCTCCCCCTCTTTCTGCCCCTAACTTATGTTTTTATTATTATTATATATTTATTTTATCATTTTTATGATGTTTAAATATTTTCACATGGTTTTTTCAACTTATTGTAAATTAAAAAACAAAATGTAAATATATGGAGTTTTTGATATTCTTGATTAGATATTTTTTGTAATATTTTAAAAAAATATATAAAATGTAAAAAAATATAAGTTATAAAATGTAAAACTTAAAATATAAAACAACATAAAATATGAAATAATATTAAAATGATCAAATAATATGTTAATATAACAAAATATTTTAAAATCCGAAGAATTTTTTGTAAAAGGTTTTGTGGCTTTTGTATATTCTAAGGAGGGCGATTCTGGAGTGGCACCACCACCCTCTTTATGCTATTTATTTATTTTTTAAAAATCTTTTGTTAATATGCATTTGTTTAAAACGTATATATTTTGAACATGGGCTTTTTTAATCATATGTTTTTTTTTTAACTTATGTTTATTATTATTGTATATTTGTTTTATTTTTTTTATCATGTTTACATTTTTTTTATATGGTTTTTAAAACTTATTGTAAATTAAAAAAAATGTAAGCATATATATTGTTAAAAATGAGTTTTAATATTCTTGATTATTTTATGTTGTTGAGGAAAATGTCAAATTTTACAATTTTTTGATACCATATTTAAAAAAATATATAAAATGTAAAACAAAAAAATGATTAAATATAAAACTTAAACTATAAAACAACATAAAATATAAAACAATATTAAAAACATCAAATAATATGTTAATATGTTAGTATAACAAACTATTTTAAAAACCAAAGAAAAAAATAAAAATAAAAACAAAATCTTAATAAGTTTTGTGGATAAAAGGTAAGGAAGTTCTTAAGGGGGCGATTATAGCAATCTCGTAAACCTTTTATACTATAAAAACTTTCTTTATTATTTTGTTAATATTTTAAAAAAAAAATTATATATGTTTTCTCATGATTTTATTTAAAAGTTATATATTTTTTCATATGTTTTTTTTAAACCTGTGTTTTTATTATTATTATATATTTTCTTTATTATTTTAAATGTTTTTACATGTTTTTTTCAATTTCTTATAAATTAAAAAACAAAATGTAATATATGGATTATTAACAAATAGTTTTTGATATTCTTGATTAGTTTTATGTCGTCGAAGAAAATATCAAATTTCACAATATATTTTAATATTTTAAAAATATATAAAAAATGTAAAACAATATAAAATATAAACTTAAACTATAAAACAACATAAAATAAGAAACAATTATAAAAAAACCAAAGAATATGTTATTATAACAAAATATATTAAAAACCAAAGAAAAAAATAAAATATATAAAATCTTAAAAGGTTTTGTGGCTTTTGTATAAGCAATATATATAAAGGGGGCGATTCCGAGAATCACTCCAACTCTTTATACTATTTAACTTTATTTATTATTATGATATTATATATTCGCTTAAAACTTATATATATTTTTCACATGGTTTTGTTTAAAAATTCTATATTTTTTCATATGTTTTTTTTAACTTATGTTATTATTATTATTATATATTTGTTTTATTTGTTTTATGATGTTTAAATGTTTTCACATGGTCTTTTCAACCTACTGTAAATTAACAAATAAAATGTAAGTATATTGATCCTTAAAAATGAGTTTTTGATATTTTTATTGTTCTTATGTTGAGGAAAATGCCAAATTTCACAATTTTTTCAATACGATATTTTTCAGCCTACTGTAAATTAACAAATAAAATGTAAGTATATTGATCCTTAAAAATGAGTTTTTGATATTTTTATTGTTCTTATGTTGAGGAAAAAGCCAAATTTCACAA
>LPNX010720600.1:5249-57499 GCA_001517045.1 Pseudotsuga menziesii | reverse complement strand
GACTATAAATAGACTGGATGGACTCCCGATTTAGACATGACTCCCGATTTAGACATATGACCAAATTTGGACAAGGGAGGATTAATAATCCTAACAAACACTTGGGTGGTAGAGAACAATGCCCAATCGCTTAGCAATTTGGTCCACCTTTCGATGCATCAAGCAGTAATCTGCACTCTATTCATTGAGATTTCTGAGCACCTCCCGCCCCTCCACATGATGCTCCTTCCATGCTTGGACAGGCTCTTCGTCTCCCTTAGCCTTGGCCTCAACCTCCTCCTTCTTAGCCTCCCAGTTGAGAGACAAATGTGTGACCATATTCATAATGACCCAATACAACATTATTAGGAGGTCAAGGGTAGAAGCTGTTCCCGCTGTAGAGCCAGATTCTATCACCCAATATTCAACCTCCAACCTAACTTCCTCAATCGACAATGTTTTGAATTTCTTCCATAAATATTTTTCCATCCTCTAGATAGCTCTATAGGCCTCAAGGGGCATGCAGTATTTGAAGAATTCTACTGCCACTTGGGCTCAGAGCTATGCCCAAGTTGTGCTCACCATGCCTCTCTTGGCCACCCCCTTCCCCTTCTCACAAGCCATAACTGAAGCATCGCTCGCACCAGCATTCCCACCGCCACCTCGAGGAGCCGTCACGCTTTTCACTCGTAAATAGTTTACTGAGATTCTCTAATTTTCCCCTACCCTCTCCCTACTCCTAATGATCAGTACACCATTAAACTCCATCCACACAAGTCAAGTGGCGAGCCAAACAACCACACCATTATTAATAGGATGGGAGCCCTCCTCCACTTTAACAGCCTTGTACCTGTCATCAATTCCCTTAATCCAGTAATCATCCCTTCCTGTACTTAGCACAATTTGAAACCTCATTCATTTCATCATATTTGAATACCATTCTTTTAGAAAACCCATCCCACTCTTCCTTCCCCGCTGAGAGCCGTACTCAGAGTTAATGGGATGAGATATGGCATGGATTGTAATGAGCATTCCCTTCATAACTATGCATGGAGGTGATCGGGACTCGTGGAGGGAGGCCCCCTAGCCTTGTCACCAGCATAATTATCCCTCATATCAACCTCCGCCTATACATGCATGATGAAAAATTGTTGAGCCAGCTGTCAGCACCTTGTCACCCATTGAGCCGCCCCAAAAGCCTCCAGTTGTCCCATCCTTCGACCTTCATTCCCCCCAGTGGCGACGTTTTCTAGCATGTCTGCAAATTTATTTGCTTCCTTTCTTACATGGTGAAAATAGATCTTTGGTTGCGTCAAGACCAAGTCATGGAGGGTCTCCAATCGACTTGCCAAATGCCAACTAAATGAAACCTTCTCCATTTCCCTTCCTTTGTCCAGTTGTTTTGCCATTTGGATGAGGATGTTCAAGTCCCCTTCCATCATTGCTGAAATCCATCCTTCCCTTAGTACTAGATCGAGACCATGCAGCAAGCCTTCGAGCTCTGTAGAGTTGTTTGTGTCAAAACCAATCGAACCATAGTAAACTTGAAGAATCCCCCCCATCGAATTTCTACAGACTCCCCTGAAACTAGTTGCCCCAGGATTTCCTTTCACCGCCCCATCAAAATTTACCTTGAAAACCAGTGGCGGCGGAGGAGGGGCTAGAGACTCTGCACACTTTTACCCTCTAACATAGCCTATCAAGGGTTCCTCTAGTCAATCCCCAGCACTCCACAATTATCAACTTAGAGGCGCTGAATTATTTATCGTCCTCGTTCCATTCCATACTGCGAATATTCTCAATGAGGTTCGAGTAAAGGGTCTTCCATACTTCTTCCACTGTGTGTTTCTTATCCTAGAAAATTTGGCCATTCCACTCCTTTCAGGCCACCCACAGGACCTGGTCAGGAAAGGCTTGCCACAGGGTGCAAAAAATACAGTTTTTGAAGGCTTTAGGATGCCATTCCCTCATGGTTTGGCTTGGATCTCCTCTGCACCTATTGCTTTTTTTGAATGCACGAGCCCCCCTATCCCAGAGTTCCGATGTAAAAGTGCAGGAGTCCAATAGATGGATTATGCTCTCCTCTTGGCCTTTGCATAGAACACATTGAGATGAACCTAGGATTCCTCTACATTTCAAGTTTTCCCATGTAAGAATCCTGCCGTGGGTTACCAGTCAACAGAAGCTTGCGACCTTTGGCCAAGGGTTGGTTGTCCATATCTTTGTCTGTATTGAATCCACTTCCTCCTGTCTTCAAATCTGGGTCTTGTAGGCCTCCTTTATGCGGAACGATCCTTTTTGCGTGTATCCCCAATGTAATATATATTCCCCGTTGCTATGCAAGATGCATCATTCCTGTAGTTCCGTTTTGAGAGCATGGATGTCCTCCTATGAAATCTTCTCATCCCCTCTGATTGGGAGATCCCACAGTCTCTGGTGTTCCTTATTTCCCACCTCCCATTAGTGATAGACCTTTGTCTTGCCTTCTGCCATTCCCCTGTCCTGAATATGCTACCATCTTGGATCATTCCCTAACTTGGGGAATTGGTTCCACGAATTATCCCAGAAATTGGCTTCCTTTCCCTCTTTGATCTCCCAGAAACTGTGTTCTTGGACTGAATTCCACCCAGCTAGTGCCTTTGTCCAGATGTGAGATCCTGGTGTGTCCTCATTGAATCTTATCAGTTGGGATTTTGGTCGGTCACTCGCATACTTTATGTACCAAATATTGTCCCATGGTTCTTGCACGTAGTTTCACCATCTCCACCATATTTTAGCTCCTTGGACTCCCCCCATTATTTTTGGATCCCTCAAACCCAACCCTCCTTTTTCCTTCGTATCACATATTTTCTCCCAGCTAGCCAGAGATAATTTCTCCTTTTCCTCTCTGCCTTCCCACAAGAAATTTCTTTGAATACTCCTTATCTCCTTGATGATGGCCATGGGGGCCGACAGAATAGAGAAGAGGTACACCGACATAGCTTGAAGGACTGATTTGACCAAGACCAAACAACTGGGAAAGTTCAGGGGCTTGAGGATCCAACTTGATAACCTACCCTTGATCCTGTCAATGAGGTCTTTCCAAGAAGCTTTTTTGATAGTCCCTTTACCCAAAGGCACCCCCAGATACTTAGAGGGAAAGGAACCTTTGTTGAAGCCCAAGATTCCGATGATATTTCTTTGCATTATGGGAGCAGTATTTAGAAAAAAAACATGGGATTTCGTAGCATTGACTGCAAGCCCTGATTCCTTAGCAAAGAGTGTTAAGCTCTTCTTGAAGGCTCGAGCTTCTTGGACTGAAGGGTGCCCCATCAACATCGTATCATTCATGGATTGCTAGTGTGTATGTTTCTCCATTCCTTCGTGGAGAAAAGACCCCGAATTCCTCCCCCCATCCTCTTGGGATTGGATGAGCTTGATCAGACCTTCCACCATTAGGACAAAGAGGAAAGGTGAAAGCGAATCTCCCTACCTTATCCCCTGGGTAGGGGAAAAGACCTTTGTCGGGGAACCATTCAGTAATATTGAGAAAAAAGGGGTAGTGACCATAGCCATAACCCATTCCACCTAGGACACGTTGAAACCATACGCTCTTAGCATCTTTTCCAAGTATTGCCATCTAAGTTTTTCATAGGCCTTGGCTATGTCTAGTTCAATGAGCATTCCCTGCTGCATGGAGATTTTAAGAGAATGAAGCGTCTCATGGACAATGATGATTCCATCCATGATTTGTCTTCCTTCCACAAATATAGACTGTTTTGGATTGATCAATCTTGGGAGAAGGGGTTTTAGGCGATTTTCTATCACTTTGGAGATAATTTTATAGATCACATTACAGAGGGCTATGGGTCTAAATTTATCTGGGGAATCGACTCCCTCTCCCTTTGGAATCAAAGAGAGGAAGGTGGCGTTAAAATATTTAAGGACCCCTCGCTTGCTCCTTGATTCCTCTACAATTTCCCAGACTTCCTCCTTGATTAAATCCCAGAAGAAGTGGAAGAATTTGGATGTGAAGCCATCCGACCTAGGCACCTTTCCTTGTGCCATTTGGTTCACTTCCTCCTCAACCTCTTGCATAGATATAGGACTGTTAAGCATCTCATTATCCTCCTTGGTCACCCTCCTAGGGATGAGATCAATGATCCCTATCATTGTTGTCCTCAGTCATGATTCCATTGAAGTAGCTTATTAGTTCCTCCTCAATCTCCTCCCTAGTCTCCACCTAGACTCCATCCAATGTCTTGATTTTATGGATCTTCGAACTTAATCTATTATGCATCCATAATTGTGGAAGAATTTAGTGTTCTTTTCTCCCCCATGTAGCCATGTGAATCTGGACTTTTGCTTCCAGAATATCTCTTCCTATCTCTCTCTAGCATCAAGTTGTATGCATAGATCTTTCTCCCTCTCCTTTATTTCCATGTCCCAACCTGACTCCATGCCCTTTTGTTGGAGTTGTTCAATGTCCTGGAGGATCCTTTTTTTGTCTTCAAAGATATTGCCAAAACATTCCCTGTTCCACATGCATATTTTATCATTTAAAGCCTTGAGCTTCTATTTAAAGTTGTACATTTTGGTCCCACCCATGTTGCTCAACTCCCGCCACCACTACTCCACAAGGCCCTTTAAGTCCTTGATCTCCATCCAGAATTGTTTGAATATGAAAGGATTACTTAGGTTGGTGTTTGACCAGTCCAATTCAAACCAGACATCCCCGGATGAAGGTTTATAGAAATGAAGTATGGGATATGTTTGGTAACTATTTTACAGAACATACAATTAAGGTGGTTCCTAGATATGAAAACACAGTAGCTGATTCTTTGGAAGTTACTGTTGGTAAATTTAAAACTCCAAGTGCTGGTCAAAGAGAATACCAAGTGGATATTGTAAATAGACCGTCCATACCTGATAATTCTAAATATTGGAAGGTATTTGAAGATGATATGCAAATAAAAAGATTTTTAGAATTATCTGGGGAATTTGTGAATACTCATATTGATGGTGAAAATGATAATTGTGAAAATTTCCAAGATGCTAAAGAAAGTGAAGAAGAAATGATTAATACTAAAAAGTTAAAGGGTACTCTAGGAGGAAAGGATATTATTCAATTAAAAAGTAATTTTATTCCAAGATGTTTAATTCCTTTACATAAGCTTTTTTTATCAAAATGATGTTGCTCAAGATCCAAAAGTGAAACCTGCTGATAATGCTATTGAGGATAGAAATATTGGTACTAAAGAAAATCCAAAGATTATGAAGCTGTCTAAAAATCTTCCCGCCAAAGAAAAGGAAGAGTATGTGAACATTATGAAGAAATATATAGATGTATTCGCCTGGAGTTATGAAGATGTCAAGGAATATGATACTTTAATAATACAACATACTATTCCAATCAAAACTGGAGAAAAACCTTTCAGACAGAAACTCGAAAGGATAAATCCAAAGCTGTTGCTAGTTATTGAGAAGGAGATCAAAAATTTTTTTGATGGCAAAATTATTGTGACTTTGAGATTCTCAAGGTGGGTTGCTAATTTGGTTCCTGTCAGAAAGAAAAACGGAGAAATAAGGCTTTGTATAGATTTCAGGAATTTGAATAAAGTCTCAATGAAAGATAATTATCCCTTGCCAAAGATGGATCATATTTTGCGGAAAGTGGTCGGAGTAGAAATAATTTCAACTATGGATGGTTTTTCAAGATACAATCAGATCAAAGTGTTACCTGAAGATCAAGAAAAGATTGCTTTTACCACACCATGTGGCACTTTTATGTATGCAAAGATACCTTTTGGTTTGATAAATGCAGGGGCTACCTTCCAGAGTGCCATGGATATTGATTTCGCAGGATAAAAAGGTAAATTTTTGGTAATTTATATGGATGATATCATGGTATATTGAAGATCTGACAGGCAACATATTCACCATTTGGAAATTTTTTTTATAAAATGTAGAAAAATTGGTATATCATTAAATCCAAAAAAATCAAATTTCGCATTAGAGGAAGGGAAGTTATTGGGTCACATCATTTCAAAGGATGGAATAAAGATTGATCCTGATAGAGTCAATGCAATTTTAAAGGTAGGAGAACCAAGAAGCAAAAAAGAAATACAATCATTCCTGGTCCAGGTAAATTTCTTGAGAAGGTTTATTCCTAGTTTTGCTGAAATAGTAATGAATATCACAAATATGCTGAGAAACGGTCATGGAATAAAGTGGGCAACAGAGGCTAAGAAATATTTTAAAGAGATAAAACAAGCCATTTTAGAATCTCCCGTACTGGTGAGTCCAAACTGCAATAAATATTTCTTAATATTTTCATATGCTTCATAACATACTATTGCTGCAGTCTTGTTACATAAGAATAACGAAAGTACGGAGCAACCTATAGCCTTTTTCAGTAAGATGTTGAGAGACGGGGAATTAAAATATGATATTATGGAGAAACAGGCGTATGCTTTGGTTAAGGCCTTAAAATATTTCAGGTTGTATATTCTTCATTCACACATAATTGCTCATGTTCCAACTAGTGCAGTAAAAATGATTCTTACACAGCCTGATCCAAAAGGAAGAAGAGCGAAATGGATAGCAACATTATTGGAGTACGATATAGAAATTAGGCCTACCAAGTTGATTAAAGGGAAAGGACTCGCAAAGATGTTGACATATTCAAATTGTGAATCTTTACAGCTTAATTTCTTATCCAGTCAATTTCATCAGTTGGACACAGGGGTGGAGGTGATGATTGATTTTACTACATCTCCATGGTATTCTGATATAGTTCATGTTCTTCATAACTTACAAGCTCCTGCAGGATTAAGTAAAACTAAAGCAAGATCTGTGAAGTTGAAAGCTGCTAAATTCTGTATTTTAAATCCGTATCTTTATTGGAAGGATCCTAGAGGTGTTTTACTTAATTGCCTTTTGGAAAATGAAGCCCAACAAACGGTGAAGGAATTTCATAAAGGAGACTGTGGGGGACATCACTCTTGGAAAGTGACAACAAACAAAATTTTGAGAGCTGGTTTTTATTGGCCATCATTGTTTTCAGATGTGTACAAAGAAACTAGTACACGTCACCAATGCCAGATTTTCGATGGTAAGAGAAAGGTGATTCCACTTCCTCTTAATCCAATAACAATAGAAGCTCCTTTTCAGCAGTGGGGTTTGGATTTATTGGAGAAATAAACCCAAACTATTCAAGATAACATAAATGGATTTTAACAGCTACAGACTATTTCACGAAGTGGATTGAAGCAATACCTACTAGGAGAGCTAATGAGACAATGATTACGGATTTTCTTCAAGAAAATATATTGGCTAGGTTTGGTTTTCCCAGAAGAATTGTGACTGACAATGTAGCAGCTTTTAAGTCCAGAAAGATGATTAATTTTTGTCATAAATATCATATCAGTCTAAATCATTCAACTGCTTACTATCCACAGGGAAATGGACTGGCAGAGTCTTCTAATAAGAGTTTGGTAAGAATTATTAAGAAGTTGTTAGAAGATAACAAAAGAGATTGGCACACCAAACTTAAGTATGCTTTGTGGGTTGATAGAATTATCACTAAAAGGGAAATTGGGATGTCTCCTTTTCAATTGGTATATGGAACTGAAGTCATCTTTCCATCATCATTGGGTGTACCAGTTATGAAATATTTTTAGGAACAACAAGACGATTCGAACCATATGTAGAGAAGAATAAACCAAATTATTGAGTTGGAGGAGAAAAGAAATAAAGCTTATGATAAAGTGCAGATACATCAAGAAAAAATGAAAAATACCTTTAATAGAAGGGTGAAAGAAGAACAATTCCAAATTGATGACCTGGTATTAAAATGGGATGCTCCTAGGGAATACAATAATGGAAAATTTGACCATATGTGGGTAGGTCCTTAT
The DNA here is from genome assembly GCA_001517045.1 of Pseudotsuga menziesii. Taxonomy (NCBI): domain Eukaryota; kingdom Viridiplantae; phylum Streptophyta; class Pinopsida; order Pinales; family Pinaceae; genus Pseudotsuga; species Pseudotsuga menziesii. The sequence continues at coordinate 49,625 of LPNX010720600.1, read as the reverse complement.
GTTATTGCAGGTCACAGAGGGGAAAATGCATTCATTTTGGAATATCCAAATGGGGTTTCACTGGATAGTAACCTTGTTAATGGAATATTTTTAAAGATTTACCTCTCCTAAGGTGGAAGGTAAAATTTGTACCATAGTTTATAATATTTATTTTCTTGAAAGCCGTACAGATGGGGAAACGAATATTTTTGAAGCCCGGAGTGAAGGCCCTAAGATTTTGGATGGTAGCCATTTTTATTTATTTAGAAAAAATATATATCTAAAAAAAAATAAAAAAATAAAAAAAATAAAAGTTTGGAGGTTTGGATATAAAAGTCAGAAGTAGGCACTTGGTCTACGAGTTCTTTAATACCTCATAGGGAGGATATCATCCCCAGTTGGAGCCAGTTGTTAACACCCTCTATGTTGAACAACTAAGGAAGGATATGATTAAGAAATGATAAAGGCATATATTAAAAATGGAAAAAGGTTAGTATGATGAGTCTTTATCAAAATACACACTTTGATTAATTCACTGCACAAATGGAGGGTGTAGATTTGTGATCGTGCAGATCTATGATTGCAAATTGATCCGCTGGGAAAATTTGCACGAGAAAGAGGTTTTGATGAAGAGCGAAATGGGTTAACAAGATAGCAAGATCAATGACTCGGATATAAAGAAAATTAAATCTATGGTCATAAGGTAATCCACGATGTGAAGATGCAAGGATTGAACGAGGAGATAGGTTGGCGGGTCACGTAGAATGGATTTGATCAACGGTTCAAACAAGAGTTGAAGTCTTGTCAACGGTTATAGTTTAATCTGGAGCTCAAACTTGTGAGATAATTAAAATGGATGAGCGGTAGCAGAATCCAAACCGCTTTCCACATGGCGTTTTTTAGTGAGTTCCGCTGAGGAAAGTGGTAAAGGAGAAACAACTTGTTGGAGGTCTCGGGATCATTATTCGTTGTATAAAAGGTGAGTTGATCAAGGTAAAGTCATTTTGTTTGCACGCTACCAGTGAAAAGAAGAAGGGACAGTGCACCATCTTTTTCCGAAAGTCAACTTCTACATATCTAACAGTTACCAGGTAAGCCTTAAAACTCTGAGACTTTGTTGGAGACTTATTGCCATTGTTTTATTATGGAGAAAGAGCAGAGTTCGGGGATATTGTGTTGGGTTCTAGATAAGAGAGAAGAAGTGGTTATTGATAGGGAGAGGAATGTGTTTGACCCTATTTTATTAGTATGTAGTGTATCAGTCTCAAAAGAGTGTTTATGGCATTATAAGTCCCAGGGAAATGATATCCTAAATGTCTGCAATTCCTTTTTGTATTATTTTGTTATCGAACAAACCCTACCTTTCCTTGAATTTGTCAAGTGGTGTGCGAATAGTTATTCGTCTTCTGAAAGAGTTATTATGAGTCATACAACTTCAAAAATCCTCTGTAGAATTGACGCGAAATATGTTCGTGGGATGTTAAGTCTGCCTGATAGTTTCCCTGTAAACCTTAAATCCTTCAATGAGCAAGTCCTGATTGAATTGTATAAAAATTGCAAAACTGAAGTCAAATGTCAGTTTTTATCCAGTATTTTAAAAGTTGGTCAGTTGTTAGAGGGTTTATTTCTGCCATACAATGTCAATATTTTCAAAGATGAAGTCCAATTGGTCATGTCAATTGTTAGTCAGGTTTTGGGTCTAGATAATGATACGCATGTCAACGAAGTCATTTTAGGTTTTTTACTAAGTATAGGTTCGAGTGACCATGAATCCAATTCAATCCGTTGTTTCAATCTTGATGAGTATTTAGCCGAAATAATCCATACCCAATTGGTTGAATTTTCTAAAGTCAGGTTCTTCAGGTATCGATCATATTTGTTGAACATGTTATTATGTTCTAATGTGCCAGAGTTGCAGTTATTATCTACCATGTTCTCTCAATACCTTCCAAAACAGATCAACATGTTCGAGTTCATGAATACAATTATGGCTGAGATATACAAAATGATTTTCGATGATGTCTTACCAAAGGTGTTGGAAGACATGAGAATTATGTTACAATCTTCATCAGAAGACAAAACAGGAGATTCGTTTTTGCATAAAGAATTTACTGTTCTTAGAGTGTATGGGTTCACTGGAGAACCATACATGATACCTTCTTTCTTGACACCAAGAATATTTGCATTAGAGTTCATGAGACAAAAGTTGTATGTAGAAGAGGAACATTTCGGAGCATTCAAAAAATCTTCTAATGTTAAATTCCATCTCAAAGTCGGTCCTTTCATTTTTAAGAATAAAAGCGCTCTGTTAGTGATTGAGAAACTATTAGAAGTTATGGATTTTCAAAAAGAGGAGAAAGTGAATTATGACCCACACCATATTATTTCTCAGAGGAAGAAACTGAACAAAAACAAGCCATTTGATCATCAAATTGTTGAAGGATTAGACAAAATGGCAAATCTGTCTAATTTTGAAGAAAATACAAAAGCTAATGAAGATAAGAGGGAAATATTGGCTGTATCAGTTCAAACGTCTGTTAATTCCAGTTTTATGAATAAAAGGACTCTTTCTGAAGCAGATGGCATGGACGTAGATGAAGAGATTTCTAATAAAAAGATCAAAACACATCCTCAAGATGAGCTAACTATTTCAGAAGAAATATTTTCAGAAGATTTAAAGAAGATGGTCTTGTTTTAGAAGAAGTCTGTGCAAATGCATCAATATTATTTTGGAGATGAAAGTAAAACAGAGTCCAGTTCTTGTTACAAATCCATGACAAAGTTAATGTTGAGTTATGCTGATAAAGAAATGCATTCATTGGAGGAAACTAAGAATCTGCTTCCTCGAGTTAGGAAATTAATCAATAAAAAAACTTCATTGATTTCTACTCGAGATGCAGAGAGGAATACCCTAAAATTTGTTGTGGTAAGTGATAAGAAGGTGTCTGAAATGGAGGTGAAGCTGGAAAAAATCAGTGTTCCTAATAAAATACATCTCCACAAACAAACTGGAGATGTTATTTATTCTGATTTGTTACATTCAATTGTGAAAATTACTAAATTACAGTCTCTTGTAGATAAAATGGAAATTCAATTGAAACATGAGAAGGTTGAAAATAAGGCCAATTTGATTCAAATAAAAAAGTTACAGGGAGATATTATAAGCTTAGGGACTGGACCAAATAATATGCAAGCGACGAAGAAGCTTCTAGAAGAAAAAGATAATACCATTCAAGTGTTGAAAAACAAGCTTAAGGCCCCTAACGTTGAACATGTTCAATATTTAGAATTGTTTGCATTATAGGAAGAAAACGAGAAAGTCTACCTGGAAATGATGTATTATAAAGGAAAATCATTGAAGCTGCAAGAGGAGAAAGACAAGTGCGAAACGAAAAGGCTGAGTTGATAGCTCAAATTGCAAAGTTGAAAAAAGATCAAAATTATGAAAAAGAGGTTATGGAAGAATTGATGAATCAACCTTTCGTTGATACTAATTTACCCCTTGTTAATGTTGAAAAACCATTAAATGAATTTTCTGTAGATGCTTTACTAGTTCCTATGTCTTAGATGAGATTGAACGGAGTGGAAATTAAAGAATTTAAAGATGAGAATGAAAAAATCAAGTTAGAATTGGCTAGAAGCATTGAAGAGAAGAATAAAGCGTGGAATGATAAGAGCCAATTATAGAAAAAATTCAATGAATCAAAAGAGAGAAATACAGGAAAAGATCCTTTATAGGGAGCTTAAAAATTTGATTTGTGATACTTTGGTTAACCCTTCTGTTTGGTCACACCTCTTCTTGATATTCTTCTATTAGATCTGTCACTTCAATGACACCATATTTATCTTGTATTAGCGATAAGAAACTTAAAAAAAAATCTTTAAGGATACTAAACTTTCCTATAGATTTATTTTGGAATAGAGGGTAAAACCTCTCAGGAATTTCCATTATTGGTCTTCCAGATAGTGTAGCAGTATAAGTTGATGCTTGATTCTTGTCGACAAATTCTGGTCACACGTTCAAGAAAATTTCCTTTTCTTTTTGGATGTCAAATGGCAATTTCCTCTATGCTACCGGTTAGTCCTGTAGTTGTCCATGCTGTGATTCTTGGTGTGGTCCAGTCGCAAGACCTCCTGTTGTTACGACAACAATATGTTGTTCCCTCGAATTAGCATAGATATTCTGGATATTTAGATTAGGGTTCAGGTTGGGATTCTATAGAGGTTTTGGATTTCCCACCTTCCTAGAATTCCATTTGGAAATCAATTGAGGACATTCCTCAATAGTGTGATCAACATCCTTACAATATGAACATGTCTTCGAAAAACTAGCATAGTCCCTAGCAAAATGTCCTAGATTCCCACAATTATAACATATAATTTGGACTCTTACGCAAAAAAATCCTTCTCCTTGTCCTCAGCCTCTAAAATTTCCACTCCCCCTGGGTTAAGGGTATTGTTGCTGCAGGAACTAATTTTGCGAATACTGGGGATGAGGATATTGATCTTGTGGATATTTTTCCTATGGATATTGAGCCTATTCCTGCTCAACTTGCATCTTCTCTTCATTCTTCATTAAATAGGTATCCACAGTTTTATCTTGCAACAACTGGTATGCTCTGCAGTCCTTCTCATCATGGCCTTTTGATTTGCAAAATTTATAGTATAAACTAGCCGATGTACTTACAATATTCTATATGTACAATAAGTCTTCCGACCAACGGCCTCCAGTCTGGCATATTCTGTACCAAGGCATCCCTTGTGTATTTATCAGGTTTGGCACTCTTGATGTGACATAGTTCATAAACGCCACGCAATTATATTTATGGTGGCCCTTTATTCCACATCTGGTACATCATAGTTCTTCCTACATCTCTTTCCCTTTTTTAATATCCTGGATTTGCAGTGTAAGGTTGGCTAGTTGCAACTAAATTTGCATCATCCCTGCACCAGTCTCTCCTACAGGTGAGGATTCCAACTCCATGGCCAACTCTAGAGCTTCAGTCTCCGATACAATGTTTTGTTGCATCAGAAGGATTCGAATGTGTGGTACGAATGACACAACAAAACCATTATTTGTGTTGAACATTCGACATCTGGAAACTTACTTTAGCCATCAACGTCTTAAATATTTGGTCAAAATCCCAAACAGACTCCATAAACAATTTCTTATCTATTTTATCTCTATTATACACCTGAGATTTAGATTTGGGCCTTTTGAATTCATTTATTAATCTCGCTCGAATTTGGTTGAGTGTTTTTTGTGCGAATCCTGTAGGAACCATAGAGAAATTCATGTACCAATCCAACGCACGACCCCTAAGGGTTATGATCATTTCATCATTTTTGTTGTCTTCATCTTGGACCTGTTTCACGGTCCACATGGCTTCACATAGAAACCAATGTTGCTCCGGGTATTCTAACTCGTTTCCATTAAATACCGGTAACTTAATATCATTACCAACCATTATATTTTTTTTAGAAACTACTCAACTAGTGGGAATTCCTTGTCTACTATTCCCACCACTACTATTACTTTGATTAACAAACCCAATGGGAGATGAGTTTCTAGATCTTACCTCCGGAGATGTATGCAGGATCGTGGGTGTTTCATATTCGTCCTCTGGATCCAAGGATTCTTCTTCTTCTTCTTCTCTTTCAGATATATGCTGGTATTCCTCTTCCTCATCGCAAGAACCTCCATCCAAGTGCAATGTCAACTCGTGGTCTTCTCCTCCGGTCATTATGAAACTTCCTCTTTTAGTCATAGTCCTTCTTCCCTTTCCTGACTGAAATATTCTTTGACTTATTAGACGTACACCTTCTAGTTCAGTTGCATTATCATTGGGGAACATATTATCTTACTTTGCTCCATTTTTCTCTCTTCATTTGCGATATATTACAGGTCTCTATGCATAAATATTTACTTGTTGGACTCCATTATCAGGATCCCTTTCTCACATGCATGCATCTTTATCCAAATCCTTAAAGATGTCAGGTATCATCCTCTTGGACCTTGGAAGAATTTTCTTTCTGCTTCAATTTATGATGTTATTGTGTAAGCAAGAAATTTAGTGACATATCCTTCTAAAATACTGTCTACCCAGAAATCGACATCCCTAGACGTAGGGTTGCTAATAATATCTAGTTGTTGAATCAACCGAGGATTCCACTCTATTGGTTCTTTTTCTTTGAAATTTCTTCACCGAGTTACTAGCTTCAGCAGCCACTCATACAATAAAAGAGGAAACTCGCAAAATAAAATTTCATAAATGTCCTTATAAAGGTATCACTCCAACCACTTTGTCGAATTCAACCGTGATCCTTCACTTTCTTCTCGTATAAACTCTAATGCTTTAAAATCCACCCACTCTTTAATTTCCGGCTTTGTCGGGTGCCAAGACATATCCCTTGCCAAAATGATTCACAATCCTGACAATAAAACCATTTGTTGGCGTTTCCCCCTTTGACCTAGGTTCAAACCCTTGTTTGTCTGTCAACAAAGCCCAAGATACCGACCTGATAGAGCAGGTCTCAGTTGACAACACCTGCAATGTAGATGCAGTCTCTCCCGAGATATATTTATGGGTAATTACCAAAACCAGGTTTCCATACTTAGGTGGGGATTTTTCCTCTCACAACACCTCACCAGCTTTCTCAACCGAAGTTGGGGGTTTTATTTCCTATTCTTAGTGTGTTCATTCAATATATTAATCTACTTATCTGTCTAGAGAGGTTAAAACAATTAATATAAATCCTTAACACAGATTCTGTCTACCAATAACACGACACATTCATAAAATAACTTATTCATAAACAAATTCTATTCACTCTATTAATATCTACTTATGTGCTTCATACATTCATTCGACATAAAAATATTCATCAAATACACACATACAATGTTTAATGTGGAAACCCATCTGGGAAAAACCACAATGGTGCTCTTCATCTAGCATGAGAAATATGTAGCACCTTTCGTCCGTGCACTCAACTTGCAGAATCTGTTCTAGATATTCTCTACAATCTATACAAAATTCTCTCCTATCATGCTCTCTAGTCTTAGGTCTCTGAAGTTTTCCTCTCCTTCACCATACTATCGATCCACACACAACCTGGACTGACTTTCTTCTTTGCAACTCTACTACTCTATAGCTACTAAGATCGGAGTAGATAGAGACCAACCTGCACACAAATTGGGTTCTCCCTTTTATAAGCTCTTACATTTCATAATCAACCGACTCTATTCTGTTAGCTGGCATGTGTCATTCCTGTTCTTGTGCATTCAGTTACACTGACAGTAGGAACTATCGTCCCAAAAATACAAATATGATTTATTACCAAAGCATGTGTTATTCTAATTGACTTCTTACGCACGATCAATCGATCTATCCTTTTAAACCCTTGTACTTATTCTTCTATCGTGGTTCCCTCCATCGTGTCTTCTATGTTCACAACTTCTCTTTCATCACAGACTCTTCTCCCATGGTTGTTTTTGTCGCAACTCTTCCTACGTCGCAGCTTCCTTTGTTGTGCGACCAAAATCTTCATATTCTCGAGTAGAATTCTGCCTATCTTTTCCTAGGGAAACAAACCTATTATCTATTAGATAAAAAACTTTAAAATATGAAAAAAGAACTATTAGCTAAATATCTTGATCGATCTAGATAATAACTTGATCATTCTATTAGCTCAATAGCTTGATAAAGCTATTGAGCTAATAGTTATTTTTCCATAGAAAGGTTAAATTTTTCTATAACTCATATCTTTTTAATCACATTTAAACATTAAATAATAGGAAACACATACTATTTAAAACAATATTTATTTGAAATATTTTATAATATAGTAATTTGAATTAGTTAAATATGGCCCATGGTTTTGGTAATTGTTAGCACTATAATCACCTATCACAAAATTTTGATTCGGCAGCACATTGATCATAAAGTATAAAGGAGGCGCTACCGGAAGTTCATAAAATATTGAAGCACTTTTGCCTCATCCCCAAGTGTTTGTGTTAGCCTGGTCAGTTCTCTTCACCTCAAACTTGCAACTTGGCGAAATCTTTTCATCTTTCATTGCCTTTCAAAATTCAAAATTCCTCTGTCAAAATCTAGCTTGTTATCCAAAATACCCAATTACCTTCTTGTTTATTTGTTCTTAGTAACTTGATCATTATAGTTTTTGTTTTAAAATTATTTTAGAAGATTTTATCATAATTGATAATTTTGGAAGATAAAAAATACATTAGGATTCTAAACTTGTCTTTGAGTTAAAGCCACAAATGTCACCAAGCACTAAGAGCATCGAGTAACATGTATAATATTGTTTTTCCTTGCAAAATTATCGGGTTTTGGTCAACTACCCAACCTCCATTTTAAAATGAAAGTCTTCCACATGTGCCACCAAGAAAGCACCACATATATCAAGTTCAAGTGTCAAAGTTCACAGCTACATATAAAAACTACTAAAAACTTTGTTTGTCCATTGCATGTGGACTGTTTCCTATTGCATAAAAGCATAAAGATAACGCAACAATACGAGATGGTGTAATCAAGTGGAGAGTTATTATTTATTTGGATTTATATATTCATATTCTAGTTAGTGTCTTCTTCAAAAGGTGAACGCTCGGGTATATACCAAGTGTTAAGAGACATGCTTGAAGCTTTCCAATAGTTTGACTTTCTGCAAAAATGCTTGTACTCAAGCCTCTTGTCATAAAGTATGCATTCAGTATGATCAGAGAAGAGGTGGTTATATTTGAAGAAATCAAATCATGTTGAAGGTGTGTTGTGGATGGAGAAGCCATGTATTGGTATGATGTGACTAGAAAGAGAGCACACTAGAGTGTAAGATTAATCCCATCACTATTGAGAACTTACTGTTAACGCCAAATGGAAATAAATGTTGATGAGAGTAATGTTGCTACAAAGATGAAAGAATTATATAGTATGTTGATGATGGCAAGCTTCATCTAAAGCAAAATCAGTTCCCATATCTTGGAATTTGGTTGGAAATGCAAATTGTTGTGATTGAGTATGCTCATTTTGTTCTTGGAATTGTGGGAGCTGACAATGTTGTGCAAACAATTTTGATGGTTTGCAAATATCACACATTACGCACTTTACAGGATAAGTTGGACACAATCTAGGCATTAATGACGTGATCATGATCCATGTTTGTATTAGAATAAAAAGGAAAAAGATATTAAAATGCTCATGGGCCAAATTAAGTGACAAAGCATTTGAAGCCATTTCCAAAATTTGATGACAACAAATCATAGATGGCAGAACATATGGAAGGTTACTCACCACAAATAAAAGTTCATATATGAAGTTGGAATGGAATTTAATTTGTAGCAATAACATTGAAAATTTGAATCAATTGCAAAACAAGCTGCTATAGGAAATTTGGCAGTGCCTCCCATAGTGAAAAATGTAGAAACACAAAAGTTTTGGAAATGACTCTTTTATAGGTCGTTTTGTGGCATGGATTTTGAGAAAATGGAGATGAATCATAAAAATCTAAAAGATGTTTTTTTTTTCTTCGGTAATAAGCCCAATTAGGTGATTCATGGGGAATTTTGTCGAAATACACAATGGTTTGAGCACTATAAGTGGATCTTTGGAACCATTTTTTTTGTAGAACTCATGATTTTTCCAAGAATCTTGCAGTGCCACTCCACTGCAGAAACCCGGAAAATGCCGTTGAAAATCCTATAGCTTTCTAAAACGTAGTTTTGGTTAAATTCAAAGGTTTCAATCTTGGGAATGGTTTGAGATGGTTCGTTGGATTATATTTATAATCTTTAACACCTATTAAAGCTATCTAGAATCTAGATATTGAAGGGATAATGAAGATATGCTTTGGTCAAAGAATCTACATGAAAACAAATCTAGGATCAATTTTATCCAAGATCGATTCTATATTATTATTTTTGGTAAAGAAGGCCCTGAGATCCACTTTATTTATGATTTATCTTTATCTTTGTAATCAAAACCTAGTCTATATAATAAATGAAAGAATCATGTAAATGGGTTAAGTCAGAGAGACTAGAGGTTCAATAAGAGAAAATGTTGGAATTCTATTGTAAAGACTTTTTTCATAAGGAAATATATTTTATCGGTGCTTCATTATTAGAGATTCTTGTGAGTTCTATGTCAAATTATGTTCTTGTGTTTTCATATTTTCCTTCTTGTTTAAATGGAATTATTATTAGCAAAGTACTCATTGATAATCTATGAATGTGGATTCTTGAGATGTGAAGTGTTAATTGAAATTTCCCATCTTTCATACAAGTTTCATTTATGCACTTAACATTCATGATTGGTAAATTATTTCTGGTTTATGGATTTCCTCTTTGTGGACTTATTGATTAAACAGTCTGCATGATCAGTAAATTCATGTTTGTTCTTCTTACTTATTCCCTTATCTCTGAAATTTAGAGCTCGCTTGCCTCTTATTGATGAGCATTGAATGCATGTATATGTTCTAGTAGTGATTAAAAGAAATCAAAATCCTAGATCTAGTCTACCTTAATCTACCAACATCCTATATATACAAATCATTGAAGACCAAGATGTGCTAGACATTTTTATACTGTAGTAATAGTGCAATCTGTAGCACTAATATCTTGTGGCGCCATTGTCGGTGAACGAAGGAACAAATTCATCTTCCCTAGGGGTATGATAGTGAGTAGTTCTATATTTTTATGGTGAACAAGATATGGACATAAGACATTGAATGCATCATTCACCCGATGAATCCATGATCATAAGACTCCATTTGAGGAAGAATCCCGCTAACAAGAAAAATTAAGAGGTGTAATGGAAGGACCAGGTATCAAATAATCATTTTTCTACACGAAATTTTGTTATTTGTTCATCATCTCTTTCTTGTGCTTTCCATTATGTGTGAAAATAATCATCTTATGCTTTGTATAATTAGATGATCATACACCCACTATTGTCCATTCCTCTTTGAGAAAAGAAGATTTATCTTCCTCTTGTACTATTGATATTGACCCATTTCCCTTATTTGAACCAAATAATAATAATGATGTCCATAACCAAATCTTTCTAGATCATGACCAGTCATATAAAATTGTGAATGATAGAGCTGATGTACCACCCCTTGAGATCATTGTTCCACCTTGTAAGCAACTCATAGAAGTTCAATCCAAGAGTAGGCAACATTATAAACATTTGAAATTAGATTTCCTCCTCCATTATTATCCTGTCGAGTTATTCAAGTACCTACCCAAGTTCAATGGAGAAAACCATGTTACAATAGAATAACACTTGGATTCCTTCGAAATATTTACTGATTTGTTTGAAATTATGCATGAAGATGTGTTCATGAGAACTTTTTCTTAGTCTTTGCATGGAGATGTTGGATTTTGGTTTAGAAGTTTGGAAGTTGATTCAATAGATACATGGATTGACTTGCATGATGTTTTCCTAAAGTATTAGGGTGAAAAAAAATCTCTTGATCATTACCTTTCTAAGATTTATGCCATGAAAAGAAGGATGGATGAGACTGTTACTCGGTTCAAGAGAATATTTGTAAATTTCTACCTTAGTCTACCTATTGATATTCGTACATCCAAAGTTTTTGCTAGGTTGATTTACATTGTAGCTCATCATCATCTTAATTTAGTTCTTCATATCAAAGGGAGGAAGTCATTATCCTTGCAACAAATTTGTACTAATGAAGAGGAGATTGAGAGTAGCCTTCCGTCTAGTGGAAATCTCCAAGATCAAATCTTGAATGAAGATTTGGATGCAAAGGAACCGAAGGAAGAATATGAACAACAAAGATCAAGTTCAGACTTTTATTCACTTCAAGATGTCGATGTATCATTTCCATATTTGTATTCATCGAATATTGAAGTTAATCAATCATATTTTTCTATTGACACAGATTTAGAAAATATGCATGCTCTTGATTCATATCAACAACACTATTTTCTATCTACAACACTAAAAATTTCAGTTAAGGCATAAGAATGATTTCATCGTGAATTTTATTGAATAATTTCATGAGGATGAATTTGCAGAGAGTAGTGATCAGTTCATGAAAAATAAAGTTGGTTTCCAGAAGATCTTGCTACTGACATAACTGAACCCATTTTTTTTGCTTATAATGAAATTAAAAAGATTCGGTATGGTAATGATAATGAAGACGCCATTGGATCAGGTGTTTCTAATAGTTATGGCTATCGTGAAATTTTTGATTCAAACTTACATGAAGGTCATCCTTCTTTACTATAATATGTAGATCAATAGTTTCTAAAGGTTAGCAATCCCATTTTTCACATTTCTCAAATAGAAGATGAGGAATGCATTGAGGGATTGCAGGTATTTCCTTGTGCTTTCTATGATCCAGTGGATATTTACATGGAATCAAATTGGAGCTATCAATTTTATATTTAAGCTTTTATAAGGACAAAATCATTTCTTGCTATATTATTCATTTTTTGTAGTTATGTTTGCATCTCAATATTGTTGGAATATTAGGCAATACTAAGAGGGGGGCGGGGGGAGGGGTGAATCAATATTAATAAATTTTAACAATTTAAACCACTTTTAATTTATTCATTAAAACATAAGATCAAACTGAACACACATAACACAAATTTATCGTGGAATCCCTAATTGGGTAAACCACCAATACTTCCTATTACTGCAAAATTGTATTTAGAAATAGTTTCTTTGTGATACTACATAAAAGGATGGTACTACACCCTATTTACTGGAAAATACCGGAAGGAGGATACAACCCCCTGGTTTTATCAGCTGTTACTGAAAGGATGCTACAACACCCTATTTACCAGCTACTACTGGAAGGAGGCTACGGCCCCCTGGTTTTATCAGCTGCTAATGAAAGGATGCTACAACACCATATTTACCAACTGCTACTAAAAGGAGGCTATAACCCCCTGCAATATTGTTTCCTTCCCTAGCGCCACCTTACCACCCTAGTTTGATTTCTTCAGACTTCCAGATCTTCTTGGTTCTTCAATTTTGTGATTGATCTTTCATCACTTCCTTGGTCTCTGACTTCTGATGCTGCTACATTGATCTAGACCCCAAAGACATCTTATTTCTTCTTCATAATTCTACTTATATATTCTTTTACTTTTCTTTTGAATCATTGCATCTTTTCAACCTATGATCATGCCTCTTCACATCTATGATAATTAATTTATCATTCTATTTCTTATTGATTTTAATCAATTAATTTATCATTTTGTTCATTATATATTTTTAATTAATTAATTAATTGAACTTTGTGTGCATCTCATGCCTCTTCGAATCTCTGTGGGTTTCTTCCATCTTTAGGCCTTCGGGCTTTCTTACTATCATGTATGCGAGATTCTGATCTCTTTCACCAACGGGCATACTCCAGGATTTCATGGGCTTCCTTCATCTGGGTCATGTTGCCTTCTCCCATCCTTCACCTGCGTGCGTTTCCAGACACGTATGGACCTTAACCCTCTATATTTGTAGGCATAGCCTTTCTTATGTACGGGCTTATTCCTTAAGTCCCTTTGCAAGTAATCATGTTTTTCACTATTTTTCGGAGACCAATAAATCACACGCAAGAGCACCAAATAGAATTCTGATTTTATGGCTGGATAGCCAGTTCACCAAGCAACAAGACCATGCTAACTAATGAGTTTTATCATCAAAAGAACATCTCCTTGCGGGCATTTCCAAATGCCTCATAAACCATGTATTTTTGACACTTAGTCAAATATTCATCTTCATATGTAAAACAATTTTTCTTCTACTTTGGTAGATTGATTTCTCCCTCATGTGATTACCATAAATAAAACTACAAGAATGGCTGGATGGATACTTCAACGATGAACAAGATTATGTCAATTGATGAACTAATTGACATAGACAAAACATCTCGTAGGCATTTGAAAGTGGTCTTACAAACTGTTGATTTGAACCTTAGACATATTTCTTCAAGCCCTAGGTCACCAAGGTGATTTTATTTTTTCATTTGTTTATAACTTTATTTTTTTTATTTTAGTCAGGGAAAAAAGTACGAGTTGACCTGAACGGTGTCCCCATCTCTCTTATTGTGTCGGCACTCACTCGTGAGTCACCTCCGATGGTGTCAGTGAATCTCTCTGATCGTTTTGGCACTCACTCATGAGTCACCTTCGACGGTGTCGATCAATCTCTCCGATCGTTTCGACACCCACTTGTGAGTCACCTCTGAAGGTGTCGGTTGATTTATTTCAGTTTTGTCGAAACAATATTTCCCAACCTCTCTAATCATTTTGGTGTTACTGGATGAGTTACATCGACATGGATGATTCAACCAACCATTTCGCAATGACTGGATATGTTACGCCGAGCATTTCAAAGTGACTGAATGAGTTACGCTAACTGTTTCAGAGCGACTGGATGAGTTACATCAACCATTTTAGAGCAACTAGATGAGTTACGCCGACCGTTTTGAACCGATTGGATGAGTTTCGCCGACCTTTTAGGAGTGACTTGATGAGTTATGCTGATCGTTTCAGAGAGACTTAGTCAATTTCCAAAATTTTCATAGTGTTCCAAAATGATGTTAGATTGCAACAATGACTTCCTAATTGAACCAGAACATCATCACGTGGTTTCCTAGCCTATGCCACATCATCACTTACTTTGAAATTAATGAACTTCTTTGACATCAATGACAAATAAACTCAACATTCTCCCCCTTTCGCATTGATGGAAACAACTCCTTAATTTTATCCCCCTTTGACATTAATGACAAAGGCTTCCTTCTGACAACTCCCCTTGTTAGCATATCTCCCCCTGACATGCTACCTTTTCCTCTTTCTGAAAAATTTCCTTGCCAACATGTCTCTTCCCTTTGTTAACTGGACTTGGTACTAATCATTGGTTGAAGAATGATAGTCTTAGTTAGCATCCTTATTTTCCTTCTTGCAGCAAGTATTTCAATGATAACCTAAGTGAGATTTCTGAGGCTCCCTCTATGACTGTGCTTCCTTCTACTCCATTATTGAGTCTCCCTCAGTCTACTTCTAGTTGATTTTATGCACCATTCCTCTATGTCAACCATGCATCGGTATTATATTTTAACCCTGATCATCTCTTGTTTTTTAGGAATATAGCTTTCATCATACCTCAACATTAGATACCAATTGAATTTTTCCTTAGATATCATTTGGAATTTTCTGAATTTAACTCCTCCTGAGTATATGATCCCCCCTAGTGTTATTTTTAGGGTTCTCGTTAGATCATGAGAGATCTTTAGAAAAGTATTCCACAATCACTATATCCTTCTTCATCACCTTCATCTTCATCTTCATTGGTGTATTATTTTACATCTCCATCTTGCTTTTCCTCATAATGAATGTCATTTTTATATATGGCACTATTATGCTCATTATTATGTTTGGAGACCTTACTGATGTTTGAAATTTGGGTTTCTTATGATTCTTCGTAATCAAAATTTTTCTTCCACATCTTCCCATGAGGTGTATTTCTTACTTGAATTCCATCATATTCTATGTTTGTGTCTTGTTTCATTCTCAAAATTTGTTCTTTTCCCTTGGTCCTGTAGTCAACAACCTTGCAACCAAACTTACGACAGCAATAACAATAACCATAGAAATTTCCTTTGAGGAATATTTGATCTTTCTGCTTCCCAACTTCCATCTTCTTCCACTATTTCTGAGCCTCTACTGAAACATTCTTTCTTAGTTTACATTCTCTAACCATATGTCCAAAGTCATTACAGGGTGAAAACGCGAAGTTGGGAAACAATTTAATGACAATAGAGTGAAAAAAAGAGGATGCGCGGATGAACAAGTGAAAAAAAGTCAACCTCAAACTCTAGGCCGAGAGTTTGTGAGATTTCAAACTCTCGGCCGAGAGTTTGAACCAATCACCACGATGTATCTAAAAAAAACTCTTGGATGAGAGTTTGAACTAAACTCTCGGCCGAGAGTTTGGAGATATTTTTTTTGACGAGAGTTCATGGTCAACAAAACTTGTGAAAAATATCTGTCATATTTCTGGAACCTACAACTTCAGCAAGCCCAAACCCCTACAAATTTTAAATATTATTTGTCGGACTTGTAGCAATGGATTCATCTCTAAATTTAGTTTCCAATGACATAATAATTGTTTTATTTCAACTTGAATTTCTATTTATTAATATTTTTTTTCTAAACCTTGTCCCTTAATTAAAAAAAATGAGTACATAGCTAATTCAATTATCTAAAACTTGTGTGTTTACTTCAAGGTGAAATTCCTAAGGGAGATATTAGTTTGAAGGGGTTGAAGTTGAAAAACATAAAATTTTGCAATTTGTTTTGTCAAAAAAAAAGCAAAAGTGTTTCCCAACTTCATGTTTTCACCCTACATTTCTAACACTCTATGTCATATCTTTGAAGAGATCCAAAATGGTTATGATTTCTTTCCTTTGGTTTACTAGGTGCATCCTTCTTGTATTCTTGAACCTTTCCATAAGCTCTGCATTTCAGGGCTTTATGACCAAAATTATTACAAGGGTAACAATGACCCAAAAATATCTGTTGATATCTATTTGTCATTGTTCTCTTAGACACCTCATTAGTTATGTTTTTGTCGTAAAAGGATGGAGCATATTTCTTGCTTTCTTACTTTTTAACTAAACTCTTTAGTGCAACAGTATAGCTTCTTTTATTTCCACTTTGGTTTGTGAAGGAAGAATATTATGTCTTCTTTTCTTTGTCAAACCCCAAACCAGAATTATCACTTGATGGTCTTTGGTTACTTAAGATATCATCTAAAATCCTTGAACCGTTCTCAAACTTTGATTTGATAGATTCTTCATCAACCCCTTTTCTAAATTGAATAATCTCTTTATCAAGTTTTTCAGAGTCTTGTAATCTCTTCCTTAGTTGAACTACTAGGTCATCTTCTATTAAGAACCCATGTCAACCCTCCTCTTTATTTTGTTAGTATATTTTATCAGACGCATATGCTTTGTAAGTCGTCCCATCAGTATGTTGTATTATCCCACATTCATGGGGAGTAAGTAATAGTTGTTAAGTTTTCTAGTTATTATGTTGCATTATCCCACATTTATGGGGGGTAATAGTTGTTTAGATTAGACTTAGTATATAAGTATGTGTTGAGGCTAATGAAATCATCGAAGAGTTAATTTGTATTGAGCTTGCTCAAAGGAGGTTACCCCCTCGAAGTGGCCTGCGATCAATAAAATATATTTTGTGCTCCAATATTTCTGTTATATCATGCATTTTGATTGTTCATTGTAGGAAGTTCTCCACATCTGGTATCAGAGCACTTTCCTTGGCACAAGTGGGAAATTTCTTTTTTTGGAAAAAAAAAGGGGCAAAATTGGGTGGCAACTTTCACATCCATTTTTGAAACTTTTTGTATAGATTAAAGAAAAATAAGTTGCATATCTGAATTCCTCTTTCAAAATTACTCAATTTAAAAAAAAAACATCTCATTTGGAGTTCCAAAAGTGGAGATATCACGGATTTAAAATCAACAATTTTTCAGAATTTCAGTGACGACCACAAAAATTGCAGAGCGAAAATCTTTTGACCGGGTGCCCAGATTTCTATTTCAAGTTAGTAGGGTAGAATGAGAGTGGTTGTTCTTGTTCCAAAAATAGGTTATAAAAGCGATTCTGAGCAATATAGATCGGGTTATGCTCGTTTTAAAAGTTTTCGTCTCAAAACCCTAGCTCTAGTTACGGGTTTTTGAGCATTGGATGGGATTTCTGCCACATTTTTTCTGGCACTATGATTATTGTAGTAGTTCTTCTTCTTGCAGCAGTATTTTTCATTCGGATAAGGGAATAAACCCTATCCGCTTAAATGTGGGAATTACTTGGGCATAGCCCTAAAACTCATTGTGAGGAGTACCACAGGAACCCCGAAGTAGCTGGCCATTGAGAGGACCTGCCAAGCGAAAAGGGCAATGAACCCCACCAGATTGACTAGATTCCCATCCATGAGGAAAACCAAAGAGTTGTCGTTTTTGGCCAAGCGGTTAGCAGTTTTACCTGCGCCGTGAAGTGAGGGGTACTACCCCAATACTCAAGCCTGAGACAGCCTTGATGGCCGAGTGACTACCTTTAAACCATTAGGAAGCTGAATATACCTGGGGTCCATATCTATTTATAGTTGATAACACACAGAATTCTAGAATTGTCACAGGTCATTTACTCCAACTCAAGTTGATAAAGCACAGCTTTCTAGCACCGCCACATACAATTTCTTCAGAATAAAAAATAAAAAATAAAAAATTCTTCAGCCATATATTCCTTGATTTAGTTCCGTTTCCCTTGAAAATTCACCGTAACCCATGTCATTCCATTCTACATATTTCATTCATTGAGGACCCTATCCCAAGTCCACTTCTCGAAGCCCGAAATTCCATCTCCTTCTTTCACCTTGCTTCTGAAATTCACATTTTTTGTTTCATTGTCCCTCAGAATGTGTCCACAACCTATTTACCCACTCGCGTTTTTCCCAACTCAAAATTTTCCTTTTCTAAAACCCTCTCTATTTTTGTTTTTCCACCAATTTCCAAAAAAAAAAAAATTGCTTATGGTTGTCCCCTGCACAGGAGCAAATAGACAAATGACAGAAGAACTTGTCACCCTCAAGACCAAACTCGAAGATCTGGATCAAAGATTTCTCAACCTCCATCTTTAGTATTCAGCCATGAGCAACCGACAATAGCTCGAGTCTTTTGCAGGCACTGCGTTCTCTGTTTCCAGCAACTTTTGTGGGTCTAAGATTGAATTCCCTCACTTCAATGGTGATGATCCAAGTGGATGGATACACAAGGCAGAACAATACTTTAATATGCATAACACTTTTGATGTCACCAAAGTTCCACTTGCATCATTTCATTTGGAACATGAAACCTTTCAATGGTTCTGTTGGTACATCAAGGATCATGAAGAGCCCCAATGGACAGATTTTTGCCAACTCCTTTTGCACCGATTTGGTCCTAGTGGTTTTGATGAATTCACAGGAGCACTCACCAAAATTCACCAGATTGGCACTGTGAGAGAGTATCAGATAGAATTTGAGAACTTAGTCAAGCACACAGAAGTATTTTTCTGATGCATTCTACAGGAGTTGCTTTATCAGTGGTCTTAAGGATACAATCTGATCCGACGTTACAATGTTCTGTCCCAACACAATGATGGAAATACTAGGGTTGGATAAGTTGGCAGAGGACAATATTAGGGCTTGGTAATGCCCCAAATCCACTTTTGTTCCATTAAAAAATATGGTTCCCCAAAGACATCCAATCCCTCTGACTCTTAGAACCATTCCTATCAAGCATTTGTCTGAAGCCGAGATGCGGGCACATAAGGAAAAATGACTTTGTTATAATTGTGATGATAAATTCACCCGGGGACATCAATGTACTGAACACAAACCCTATTTCTTGGATGTGGCTTCTTTGCCTGCACTTGAAATTTGTGATGCTACGCAGGATCTAGTAGACGATTAGGTCGACATTTCGCAGCCGCCTATTGACCCTTAGATTGCCAAACAAGTTGATTGTTTTGTCCATCCTTTCTCCAGCTTTAAAGTCATGGTTGCCAATGGGAGCACCTTACCTTGCAAAGGAAAGTGTCGCAGTGTGTGTATCTCTTTTGGAGATTATAACTTGCGCTCTAACATGTTTGCCATACCCCTAGGAGGTTGTTTTGTGATATCGGGCACTCAATGGTTACGCACACTTGGACCCATCTTATGGGATTTTGCTGAACTGTGGATGCATTTTTTAGTCAATGGGAAAAAACACACATTTAATGGCTTACAACCAGGGTCTCTCAGCATCATTAGTTCACATTGCATGGAAACGATCCTTAAGAATAATTCACATGGTGTCATCACTCAACTCCATTTCATTTAGATGCAACCTTCGGTAGTCTCAATTACTCCCTTGGATCTTTCATTCCGATGCACCCTTCAGATGCCTAATTTTTCCAAGCCCTTCACTCTTGAGAGTGATGCTTGTGACAATGGACTTGGTGTTGTCCTCTTTCAAGATG
Source organism: Pseudotsuga menziesii (assembly GCA_001517045.1). Taxonomy (NCBI): domain Eukaryota; kingdom Viridiplantae; phylum Streptophyta; class Pinopsida; order Pinales; family Pinaceae; genus Pseudotsuga; species Pseudotsuga menziesii. The sequence goes on along the minus strand of LPNX010720600.1, from coordinate 29,573 downwards.
AACATCCCATGGCATTCACTGGTAACTCCCTTCCTGGAAAGAATTTATCCACCTCCACATATGAGAAGGAAATGATGACTATTTTGCATGTAGTACAAAAGTGGTGGCCATACCTCTTTGGGAATCCTTGCTGCATCAACACTAATCACCAGAGTCTGAAATATGTCCTGGAAAAATGGGTCTCATTCCCAGCACAACAAAAATGGGTTAGAAAACTTAGGGGTTATGACTATGAGATCAATTACAAGAAGGCTAAGGACAATCTTTTGGTGGACACTCTTTCCCGCACATTTGATGCCCTTGTCTCTCTTTCAGCTATTGCTATGCCTATTCCAACTTGGTTACACTCTGTTCAGTAAGGCTATATCAATGACTCCTCATTATCTAAAATCATCCAACCGTTGGCCAGTAACCCTTCTGTGGTACCGTATTTCTCTTGGGATGGCTCTTCTCTGAGATACAAGGGTCGTCTGGTGCTTCCCCAGAGCACAGATATTAAACATGCAGTCTTTTATGAACTCCATGCTTCTCCTTCGGTAGGTCACTCTAGGTTCATGAAAACATATGAGAGGGCACGATGTCACTTCTTTCGGAAGGGAATGAAACGAGAAATTAAATAGATGGTTTATGAATGTGCTCCTTGTCAACGCCACCAAGGTGAAACTACACTCCTTTTTGGATTACTCGAACCTTTTCCCATCCCTACAAGGATTTGGACATATATTTCGATGGATTTCATTTGAGGGCTCCCTAAATATGGAGGGAAGACCATAATCTTGGTTATGGTTGATCGGCTCTCCAAATCTCATCATTTTTGTGCTCTTAGACCTCCATATACCACCTCCTCAATCGCACAAATTTTCATGGACAAGATATTCCTTCTTCATGGAATCTCTTCTTCCATTGTCTCAGACTGCAACGCACCTTTCACAAAGTCATTTTCTCCTTACTAACACCAAACTAAATATGAGTTCAGTTTATCACCCACCAATAGATGGTTCGAATGAAGTCATCAACAACTATTGGGAAACTTATCTTCATTGTTTCACCTCTGAAGAACAACATCTGTGGGAAAAGTGGCTCCCTCTCATTGAATGGTGGTACAATACTTCCTACCATACTACATCTCAAACGCCTCCATATGAAGCAGTTTATGGTCACACAACTCCAGTACTCCTTCCCTACACCCCTAGCAGTTCACCAGTTCAAGCCGTTGACATGGTTCTTCGAAACTGACATCAGATTCTTCACCTTCTGCAGGACAATCTTCACATGGCCAGAACCCGCATGAAACACCAAGCCGATCAGCACCATTCTAAGCGCACTTTTCAAGTCAGTGACATGGTTTTTCTCTGTCTGCAGCCTTACAAGCAATCCTCCTTGAAACTCAAAGGGAATCAAATGCTCGCTCCAAAGATCTCTAGTCCATATACAGTTCTTCAGAAGATTGGGTCTGTTGCTTATAAATTGGCACTTCCTCCTTCTTCTCGCATTCAACAAGTGATTGGAACCAACATCAGAGCACAAATTGTTTTACCAGAATGGGATAATGAAGGATCCATCATTTCATATCCGGCAACCATCCTCAATAAGCGCACTTGTCAGCTTCGCTCTCGGTCCATCACAGAGGTCTTAATTCAGTGGCACAACATGCAACTAGAGGATGCTACATGGGAACCGCTCCTTCAGATTCAACAACAATTTCCACATCTAAAGCTTTGAGGACAAAGCTTTTTTTTTTAAGAGGGAGGGGATGTTAAGAACCCGTGTCAACCCTTCTCTTTATTTTGTTAGTATATTTTATCGGACGCATATGCTTTGTAGGCCGTCCCATCAGTATGTTGTATTATCCCACATTCATGGGGAGTAAGTAATAGTTGTTAAGTTGTCTAGCTATTATGTTGCATTATCCCACATTCATGGGGGGTAATAGTTGTTTAGATTAGACTTAGTATATAAGTATGTGTTGAGGCTAATGAAAGCATCAAAGAGTTTTTTTGTATTGAGCTTGCTCAAAGGAGGTTACCCCCTCGAAGTGGCCCGCGATCAATAAAATCTCTTTTGTGCTCCAATATTTCTGTTATATCGTGCATTTTAATTGTTCATTGCAGGAGGTTCTCCACATCTTCAATCTTATTTTCCTCGTGAAGTTGGTTCTTCAAGTCAATAATAATTTGATTTGTCTCTTCTTGGTACTCTGACAATTTTTCTTTCAAAACCTTGTTCTTTCTTTTACATTTTTCAATTTCATCAACAACAACTATGAATTGAGCTTCTAGGTCCACTTCTGATTCCTCATATGATTCATCATTCATCATTCTGAGTTTGAGTATCTATTCCCATGAATAGGATTTATGCATCTTTACTTTCATCGTCACTATATTCTTTGGAATAGAAGTTTTCCTTTTTTTTCTTAAACTTCTTCTTATCCATGGCCTTACACTTATGACAACAAGATTCTTCATGATCACTCTCCTCTTGTTTTGGGTAGGGACACTTATTGGAAAAATGTCCCATTCTTCCATAGTTAAAACATTTCAAGGGTAGATTTCCTTTATATTTCCTAGTACCTTTCTCAAGTTTTCTGATGACGAGGACTTCTTCATCATCTAGGTTCTCTAATTGATTCTTGGATAGGGCTTTAAATGTTGGCTCTTTTCTTGAAAGTTCATTATGTCCCATCCTCATCTCATATGCAATGAATATCCCATGTAGTTCATCTACTGTTATGGCTTCAAGGTCATCTCGTTCATCTAGAGTGGACACCTTTGATTCATACTTCATTGGCAATGTTCTTAGTACCTTATCAACTACTTCTCTTTCCTTTAATTTTCCTCCAAGGCCTCTAATAACATTTACAACTTCATCTACTCTTAGAAGGTATTCTTCGATGTTTTCTTCTTCTTTCATTTTTAGTCACTCAAAATTCCCTCTATATCTCTGAAACTTAGATTCTTTGAACTTGGATGCCCCTTCATAGATAATCTTCAACTTATCCCAAGCTTGTTTGGTAGTTTTGTATTGCATGAATTTTACAAATACAGTGTTTGTCAATCCACTTAGGATGGAATTTAAGTATTTTTCATTACCCTCATATTGGACTAGCTCCACACTATATGTAGGTAGGTTGTCGGCTATTATTTTATATTCTCTTTCAGTTTCTGCCCAAACCTTCCATCCAAGAGACATCAGATGGCACTTCATTCTCACACTCCAGTATACATAATTTTCTCCTGTGAATAGTGGTGGTATGTTGGTGGCTAACCCTTCTTGTTGATACACCATGGTTTTTATTTAGGATCTTCCTTCTAGTGGTTAAATTGTAATCAAGGAACCCACTCTGATACCAATTGTTGGAATATTGGACAATACTAAGAGGGGGGGGAGGGGGGGGTGAATCAATATTGATAACTTTTAACAATTTAAACCACTTTTAAGTTATTCATTAACACATAAGATCAAACTAAACACACAAAACACAAATTTATCGTGGAATCCCTAATTGGGTAAACCACCAATACATCATATTACTGCAAAATTGTATTTGCAAATAGTTTATGCCCGCTACTATAGACAAGGATGGAACTACACACTATTTACTAGCAACTACTGGAAGGAGGATACAACGCTCCCTTTGTTTATCAGCTGCTACTTAAAGGATGTTACAACACCCTATTTACTAGCTGCTATTGGAAGGAGGCTACGACCCCCTGTAGGCCCATTTCCTTCCCTAGCGCTACCCTACCACCCTAGTTTGGTTTATTCAATCTCCCAGATCTTCTTGGTTCTTCAATTTTTTCACTGATATTTCATCACTTCCTTGGTCTCTGACTTTTGCTGCTGCTACATTGATCTAGACCCCAGAGACATCTTCTTTCTTCTTCAAAATTATGTTTATATATTCTTTTACTTTTCTTTGGAATCATTGCATATTTTCCACCTATGCTCATGCCTCTTCATCATTGTTCCTCTTCACATCTCTGATGATTAATTTATAATTATGTTTCTTACTGATTTTTATCAATCAATTAATCATTCTGTTCATTATATATTTTTAATCAATTAATTAATTAAACTTCGCGTGCATCTCATGCCTCTTCAAATCTCTGTGGGTTTCTTCCATCTTCGGGCCTTTGGGCTTTCTTTCTTTCATGTCTGCGGGCTTCCTATCTTTGTCACTAGTGAGCATACTCCAAGATTTCATGGGATTCCTTCATCTGGGGCATGCTTCCTTCTCCCATTCTTCACCTGCATGCATTTCCAGACACGTATGGAACTTAACCCTCTATATCTGCGGACATAGCCTTGCTTTTGTGCGAGCTTATGCCTTAAGTCCCTTTGTGAGTAATCATGTTTTTCACTATTTTTGGGAGACCAATAACTCACATGTGAGAGCACCAAATAGGATTCTGATTTTATGGCTGGATAGCCAATTCACCAAGAAGCAAGACCATGCTAACTACTGAGTTTTAACATCAAAATAACACCTCATTGTGGTCATTTACAAATGCCTCATCAACCATGTTTTTTGACACTTAATCAAATATTTTTCTTCATATGTCAAACAATTTTTCTTCTGCTTTGGCAGATTGATTTCTCCCTCATGTGATTACCATAAATAAAAATACAAGAATGGTTGGATGAATACTTCAATGGTGAACAAGATCATGTCAATTGATGACCTAATTAACACACACACAACATCTCGTAGGAATTTGAAAGTGGTCTTCCAAACTATTGATTTGACCCTTAGAAAAATTTCTTCAAACCTTAGGTCACCAAGGTGATTTCATTTTTTCATCTGTTTTTAACTTTGTTTTTCATTTTATTCAGTGAGAAAACTTTGAGTTGACCCAAATGATTTCCCAATATCTCCGATAATTTCAAAATTCACTCATGAGTCACCTCCGATGATGTCGATCAATATCTCCGAACGTTTCGACACTCACTCGTGATTCACCTCCAACGGTGTCGACCAATCTCTCCGATCGTTTCAACGCCCACTCGTGAGTCACCTCTGATGGTGTCGGTGGATTTCTTTCAGTTGTGCCGAAACAATATTTTCCCAACCTCTCCAATCATTTTGGCGATACTGGATGAGTTACGTCGACATGGATGATTCAACTGACCATTTCGTAGTGACATGATGAGTTACGTCGACCGTTTCGGAGCGACTGGATGAGTTACGCCGACCGCTTCAGAGCAACTAAATGAGTTACACTGACCATTTCAGAGCAACTATATGAGTTATGTCAATCGTGCAGAGTGACTGGATGAGTTACACCGACCGTTTTGGAGCGACTGGATGAGTTACACCGACCATTTTGAAGTGACTGGATGAGTTACGCCGACTGTTTCAAAGAGACTTAGTCAATGTCCAAAATTGGCATAGTGTTCCAAAATGACGTCAGATTGCAACAATGACTTCCTAATAGTACTAGAACACCATCATGTGGTTTCCTATCCTATGCCACATCATCACTTACTTTGACATTAATGAACTTCTTTGAAATCAATGACAATTAAACTCAACAAAGATGGTCTCAGGATTAAAAGAGAATACATAGAATTAATAATGACAGAACACAAATCCACATAACAACACATTTAATATAGACATACCATATTTACGTGGAAAACCCAAAACCAGGAAAAACCACCATAATAAATCTATTATCTCCCTTGGCCTAAACCAACCAAGATAGGCCAAGTGATAAAACCACCACTCACCTCTAGGCCACTTTACAATGGATCTTCCTCAAGTCTTATAAAGGATTATTGACATGTAATTCCATAGAGAAATATCTTGGGCCACCAAATACCATTGAACACCAAATAGTTTGGAAAAATATCATTGGCCACCAAATATCATGGGCCCAAAAACACATGCTGAGACCTAAACCATTTGACTCATTCCCGAGTCAAGGTTAACCCTAACAATCCTTCATTTAAGCTTGACTTAAAGTATAACCAACCCTCCTCAAAGTTTTATTGAGGAATCTCACATACAACCCATATAATCGAGGTTTATCTTCCGACTTTACCAATGAGTTACCGGGGGTACGCATGCCTTATCAGGTGTTACAACCATATGGCCATTTACATGCAAACTACTCAATTAATTTTTCTTCATGTGTCTTCATGGTTACTACACCATCACCAAGCATTGCTACACCCTCTCACTTTTCTATGCTCATTTTCTTTCTCATTTTCTACCATGCTCCTTTTGTACATGCATCCAACCTTTTCATTGATGTCCATATAAAAAGAATCCATCTACTGGATTACATGGGTCCTCAGCTGCTGCAACCGCCAGCTCTCTAGGAATTCTCTTCGCATACATGGTTCATCAATATTGGTCCCACAACTGATATTAAACCATCTCACATTTCTCCCGCAATCAAAGACCAAACCTCTCTAATATATATCAAGTTAGGCTACGAGTACACCTGCCACCCTTGTACCTACCTAGTGATTCATTCCACACTTATGCAACATCCCTTCTTTTCACATAAGAGGGATACCTTGTACTTCTATCACCTAAGGAAATTACATTCTAACTAGGAACCCAAAATATTGTTCATGTTGGGTAGCACTGAACATGCAGCCCACAATTTATTCAAAAAACTAGGTACAGCACAACGAGCACAACTATATGACAAACCATGGCTTTGATACCAGTTATTAGGATATAACAAGTATCATTAAAAATACACGAGAGAACACAAATCCACATAGCAACTGATTTAAGATGGACACACCATATTTACATGGAAAACCCAAAACTAGGAAAAAACCACTATAATAGATCTATAATATCCCTTGACTTAAACCGGCCAAGCCGAGCGAAGTGAGCCAACCGCCACTCACCTCCAGGCCACTTTACAATGGAGCCTCCTCAAGCCTTATAAAGGCTTCTTTACATGTAATACCATGGGACAATATCATGGGCCACCAAATACCATTGAACACCAAATACCTTCGAAAAATACCATTAGCCAACAATTACCATGGGCCCAAAAACACATGCTAAGACCTATACCATTTGAATCATTCTCAATTCAAGCTTAACCCTAACAGATGGAAGCATAAATCACTTAATAGTTTGGTTACTGGAATTGTTACATTGGAAGTTTAGCTATACATGAATAGAAAGGAACTTTCAACTATTGTTTAGAGTAGGTTTTTGTATAAAAATAAGCTCGATGATGAGCATTTGACTTTCATTTTGAATTAAATTTCTAATACAGTGGATTTTTTTTTAGCATTTTATTTTTTAGTTTGATTTGCTTAGTAATATATTAGTATAAATAAAGACTCCAACCCAATGAAGAGCACTATATATAGTATAACATATTGTACCTTTTGATTTGCAGTGTGCGGTAAGCAAGGACAGTTACAGATGTCAAAGATGGTTTCGAGAAGAAGGCCCAAGGGTTTGCATGTTCTTAGTAACTCATAGGGAGAGCACTATCCCTTATGGATCCATATGTCAGCACCATAATCAGCTATACCAAAATTTTGATCTGACAGCACATTGATTGGAAAGTCTAAAGGAGATGTTGCTGGGTAATTGCATGAAGGTGGGTAACACGTTTTGGCCAAATTTGGCGATGAAAACCTGATTTTTTACTCATGTGCTAAATAGAAGCCCCTGAAACGCATATGTGCCATGTGAATTTCGAATTGTAGTAAAAAAACAAATTATAGAATATTATGTTGGCTTCCCAATGATATTTTTTTTAAATATTCCAATGTCATTTAATGTGTGAAATTTCGCATTTAATGAACTGTGTGACCTTAAAAATTTGAAGAAGTTAATAAGTGGCTCGTGTCCCACCCCAATAATTCAGTCATATATATATGAGCATGATCTACACAAAATGCAATGTGGTCTGCATATTTTTTTGTTAATTTATTTCGCAATATACAATTATTTATTATTTTTCGAAAGTGACCACATCTGATTTCAACATCATTTTATACACATGTGTGTCCATCCCAGCTTTTTTTTCACTATTTTCAAAAATTGAAAAACAAAAGATACCCTTTTGAAGAGGACACGTCGATGTCTGGGATGTGCATTTTTAAGAAATTTTTGGATGTGTATTTTTTACCTTGTAGATTTTTCTTTGAGTTGCTTCGAAGTTGTTGTCAGGTTTTCTAAGTGGAAGTTTTAGAACTAATTAAAAAAAACCATATGAATGCCAAAAATCATGCATGATACGTCAATGGATAGAGGATCTGGTGATGAATCTATCGGTATGAACTCCGCTCAGTTGTGTGCCATGAATGGCAGAGTTTGCACCCTTAGAAGACACATAGAAACATTGATTTTCCTGTAAGAGGGCTAATTCTATGTTTTTCAAGTCATCAATCGAGGTCGAAAGCTCGATTGAGGTATTTAAATCCCTTGATCAAGGTTTTAACATAAGCTCGATCAAGGGTTTATTAAACCCTCGATCGAGGGTCTAACAAACCCTCGATCAAGCTACTGTTAAACACTCGAAAAAAAAGCTTTGTACATGACTACCAAGGTTTTATATGCACGATCACCACGTTTATATTTAGTGCAAAAAAATGAGGAGGTAAATCATAGCCCCCTGGTTCTCAACATCTTGTGTACACTAAATACCATAATCCCTATCTAGAAGATTATGCCCATGTAGGACATTTTAGAAATGGGCTTCAAGGACCCAACTAAGAGAATTTAAAAGAAAAATTAGACATGAATAAAGACCTCTAACTCATTAGGAAAAAAAACTAGTAATAAGCATAAGTGTTCAGTAAGTAATTGTTTTCACACATTTTGAATAAAAAGTAAAAAGAAAAATTACACAAGAATAAAGGGGAAATGGGAAATTATAAATTTTTCAAGATGGTAAATGTAAAAATTAAAAAACAAATAAGTAAAAGAATAACAAAATAATGAAATATAAAATAAAAAAGAATAAGAAGAAGGATACTTATTCTCAACATTGTAATAAATATAAAGAATTTAAATTTTTTTATTTTTTCATATCGGAATAAATGATAAGAATATAAATGCATAAGACGAAGAATTGAAGGAGCAATAATATAATACTCATAACCATAGTGAAATATACTAGTAACAAGGGAAGGGGTCCTTTGCTTTTTAGATTGATTTTTTTGAAACTATTAAAGAGGCATCAAAGTTTAGGGAACAAGAAAACTCTTTCCATAGTTCACTTAACATATAATTAGAACTCTCTCATTGTATAGATAAATGTGTACATAAACATAATTGACAATTATAACCTATTACCAATCTGTTTCCTCTAGACATGAGTACATTAAGAATGTAGCAAATGGATAAGACTCATGAAATAAACATGACATGCTAACTCGCTCCACTCATAAAAAGAGGGTTTGAGAAATGGATTGTTAAAAGATTTTTAATGTTATTCATTCCTACGCAGGGAAATGATTAATATGAATGTGGAATCTATGTTAAATTTTGTTTTGAACCTCAACGTTTCGAGCCACTTATTGGGCTCATCATCAGGAGCTGAGTGTTGATCCAATTCAAGACAAATTGGTGAATTTATATAGATTACCTCAAGGATCAATGAGAGAGGTCGGCTTGGTGATTTTTTATAATATTGATGATTGGTTGCTAGTTATCACTTAGCTCAATTCCCTCATCTCTATTAAGATTATTATCATGTTTTTTTGTTTATAGGGCTTCTCTAATTTTTCTCTTGGTGTAATGCCCTTTTTGTACGAGTAATTTTGTGTTTTCAATGCAGATTTGGTGTCCCATTTCTGATGAGTGTTCTACTAGAGGAGATTTCTTTATGCAGTTGTGTCTGATGTCTGCACAATGTTCTTTAACCCCGATCTCGATTTCTCTACCTGTCTCGCCTATATATTCCTTTCCACAAGAGAAAGGAATGACATAGACCCCTATCCTTTTGTTGGGATCCACTTTGTCTTTGGCTCGGTCTAGGATTTTCTTAATTGTGTTGAGAGGGGAGAAGGTTACGTTAATATTATTTTTTCTTAAAATCCTGTCTATTATGTCTGTGGTTCCCTTGATGTAAGAGAGGGTAATCCTTGCAACCTCATTCTCCTCTCTTTTCTTTTGTCGAGGACCGTCTTGAATTTTTTTAATGATGCGTTTGATTTGTCTTTCGTTATATCCATTTTTAATGAATAATTTATATAGGTGGTGCAATTCTTCTTCAATATGCTCATCATCGGACAATCTAATGGCACAAGTTACTAATGTGTTGATCACCCCAAGTTTATGGGCTGGGTAGTGGTGGGAATTTGCATGGAGGTATCTCTCTGTATGCGTCTTTTTTCTAAATACCTGGTGACCTAATGACATCAACATTTTTATTAAAGAGGACTTCTAGAAATGAAATGATGTTTTCCCCCTCCACTTCCATTGTGAATTTTATATGGTCAGATATGCTATTTATATGGTCTCAGAATTTGTTTATATTCTCTCTGCCATGTGACCAATTTATATTGGTGTCATCTACGAATCGTATCCACCATTTTGGTTGTAATGGAAAGGATTGAACTACTTATTCTTAACACAAAATAGGGCTAGGATGGAGCAATAGTTGGGGGGGGGGGGGCGCGGGAATTGAGGATCAGAATTAGAGTTACATAAATGTACTGAAAGGTTATAAATACTAAAAATAATTTGCTCCTTCGTATATAATCTTTAACTTTAAAAAACTACAATGATGTGATATGACTTTGAAAACTCTAAATTTTATCTTAATTGTCCTGTTCTATTCCACCCTGGGCTATGGGATTTAAATATCTGGCCCAAGTATCTGTATCGTAGGTAGATCGTAGTCCTGAGAATCCAAGTTGAGTTGACACAAATCGCCTAAGTTCATCTCATCAACTGAATTGCATGCATCATTGCCATAGTATTCCTTTTGCATTGAACCAAGGAGAGCAATGATGCATGGAATTCAGTTGATGAGCTGAACCTAGGCGAGTTGTGTCCACTTGAACTGGATTCTCACGACAACGATCTACCTACAATATAGATCATCGAGTCAGATATTTAAATCCTAGATCCCAAGGCAGAATAAAACAAGATGATTAAGATAAAAATTAGTGTTAAATTCAGATTCATATCACATAATTGTCATTTTTTAAAATAAAAAATTATAACGAAGGAGCAAAGTATTTTTAGTACCTTTAGAGAGATGAAAATGTGAGCATGAAAAAAAAATATGACCTCATTTCCTTGGGTTATATCAATGTCCATTGTTTACTCTTCAAAATTGTTGTTGTGCCACACATTTACAGTTAATCTTGCTAGTAAATTATTGAATGACATTAGAATTTACATCAAGAACATGTGACTAATTGTTTTGGTGTTTCATAATTCTAAGAGTGGAGGAAAATAAATAAAAGAAAAGGTGTTATGGCGACTGTGGGATTCAAGTATGGAAACTAAACATGATACCGCATCTCATTTCGATAAGAATTGAAAATGTTCAATGACAGGAATTCAAATGGGGATTCAAAATACAATGTGCCCAAGCATCTTTTGGAAGAATTCATTAAATGGAACTTTACATGATGCATATGGAAATACAATGTCAAGATCAAGCTATGAGTTCGATCAAGGTCTCTAAAACCATTGATCGAGCTTTTACACATGTTTTTAAATACCTCTATTGAATGTTTATGTGCGGTTAGAGAAAAGCTTGATCATGCTAGTAGCTTAATCGAGCTTTTCAAAACTTTAACTAAAAAAATATTCGAGTGCCCATATTCGTGTGTGTGCATGAATATGGAGACCCAAAAATTTATTTAATCAAAGTTTTTAAAATCCCGTATTGTTCATGGGAATAATGTCTTCGAATTCAATTAATATCAAACATAGAATTATATGATAATAACATTTAATAAAATATAATTTCGACTAGAAGAATGATACTTGTGCGTAATAGTACATACCTTGAAGAAGAAACAAGTAAAAGCTTTACTACTACCACTTCCTTTAGATTTTATGTGTATATATTAGTCGTGGAGTAATTGGAGTCATAGATGTGATCAATCCTATTTATAACTCTCACATCTATGACTCCAATTACTCAGTGACCCATATCTACAAATGAATATAAATAACCCTTTTCTATCTAACAAACATAGTGAATTAAATCATGGGTTTGTTACCTATTTATAGTTATAACTATTATAAATGCTCGCTCGAGCTTTTGTTTTAACCTTCGATTGAGTTCTTGAATCCTCGATCAAGGGTTTATCAAAATCTCAATAGAGGGTTTCAAAAGACCTCAATCGATAATTTTATAAACCCTCAATCGAGGTGTTAAAAATGTTGAGTATATAGTTGTCATTGATGTCAAAGGTGTTCACGAATGATAAAGAAATAACCAGTGGATATGGTGGCAGATTGAGGGTTGTAGGTATCCATAATAACAAAAGAATAACCCTGTTACAGGTTGCAAGTTGCAAGGTGAATGGAAAACAAATAACCCTATAGCAAGTTGAATGACTAAAGATCGATCATCCAATGTTCTTTCTAAAAGAACTATTGTAGAGGATTTCCGCAAAGAAATCGTGCAGATCTGCAAAGTCATGGCAAGATCCAAATTCAATATGAAATTGACGGTCAGGAAGCATCCTGCACGAGATCCAATGACTGAGGATCAGTTCTGTAAAAGATAGGCAAGGGGATGAATTTCCACAAAAGATTAAGATCAGATGGCTTATATTAGTCCTACACTAGATTCGACAGTTAATGATTAATTCTGACAGTTAGGCAGAAAATCCAAATTTCTGCAAAAGATCAAGATCGGACAGCTGAGATTAGTTTCACCAAAAGAGATCAACGGTGCGGAAGAAAAAATGCGAAAAGGGAATAGCAAAAAGTCGAGATATGATTTTGGGAAATTTTACATCCCGCAATATAGGAATTGATGGTTAGGAAAACACCTACAAAAGATCAATAGTGCATATTTGTTGTTGCAGAAATAAGTTTGCGAAAATTCGAGATATGATTTTGGGAAATGTCGCATTCCCCATCCCACAATCTAAAGATCGACGCTCATGGATAATCCCGATGAAGATAAACGGTGAGGAATCGTTGAGACAATAACTTCGTGTGGAAATATGATTTCAAGAGGAAATTTGTAGAGTAGATCAACTATCCGGAAAGATTCAGACATAATTTCAACGGTCCAGTTTGTATATGGAGAAGAAGATTACGGAAGCACCAGAAAATGATAAAGAGGGTTGAGGAAATGAATTATGAGCTGTGAGAAGAATGAAATGGCGCATTTGCTGAAACTTAATGATGAAATGATGTGATGGTTGAATAGGTAGATGATGAAGAGGTATGTCTGTAAGTAAACAGTCATGATCCAAAATGAAAGAACGCATCTATGGAGAGATGCAATGGTAGGTAATAGGTAAAAGGTATTTAATGAATGAATGTGTAAAGAATAAGGTGTCTCTGTTAGTAAGCCTAATAGAGTCCAAAGTGAACAGTTTTTCAACTATTCTAAAAAGAATGAGAAAATCAGTCTAGGGTGGTAGGGTGGTGCTAGGGAAGGCCACAGGTCTGCAGGGGGTCGAAGCCTCCTTCCAGTCGTAGCTGGAGAATAGGGTGTTGTAGTATCCTTGTATGTTTAAGTAGTTAGAAAACCATAGGGGTGTTGTAGCATCCTAGTCTGTAGTTGCAGGAAAAATCTAGGGTGTATCTACATCCTTTCTATTGCAGCAGATAAACAATTTTGTAAATTCATATTATTAATGAGTTTGTCTTGGTGTTTTTCTCTTTTGAGGTTTCCATGATAAAATCTATGTTCTGATTGTTTAGTTTTGTGTATTTTAAAATAAAAATTGATAATACTGATTCTCCCTCCCTCTCAATATTGTGGGATAAAACAACAATTGGTATCAGAGCAGGTTCCTTCACAAACAACTTAACCACTGGAAGGAATATCCCATCCAATAATTACATTGGATCAACAAGAAGGATTGGCCACTAACAAACCTCCACTGTTTACTGGATAAAATTATGCTTACTGGAGTGTTAGAATGAGGTGTCATCTGATGTTCCTAGGATGGAAGGTTTGGGCAGCAACTGAAAAGGACCTTAATATAGGAAACCAATACCCTACATACACAGTTGAACTAGGTGAATATGAAGGTAATTCCAAACCCCTAAATGCAATCTTAAGTGGTATAACAAACTCGATATTTACTAAAGTTATGCAATGCACATCCGCTAAACAAGCTTGGGACAAGTTGAGAATTATCTGTGAAGGAGAATATAAGGTTAAAGAATCCAAACTTCAAACATATAAAGTTCAATTTGAAATTCTTAAAATTAAAGAAGAAGAGAACATTGGTGAATACCTTCTTCGTGTAGAAAAAATTGTTAATGCGATCAGAGGGCTTGGAGGAAAATTAAAAGAAAAGGAAGTAGTAAGCAAGGTACTAAGAACATTACCAATGATATATGACCCAAAGGTATCCACCTTAGAAGAATGAGATGATATTAAAAGGTAACAATGGATGATTTACATGGAATTCTCACTGCGTATGAGATGAGAATAGGACAAAACAAATCCTCAAGAAAATAAGCAGCTTTTAAAGCCTCCTTAAAAAATGAATAAAAAAACCCAAATGATGAGGAAGCCTTTTTCATTAATAAACTTGAGAGAGGGACTGGAAAATAAAAGGGGAAGTTACCTTTAAAGTGTTTTAATTGTGGAAGGATTGGACATTTTTCCTCTAAATGCACCTACATTAAACAAGATGAGAATGAAGAAAAGGAAACTTCGAAATTCAAAAAGGGTAGAAAAGGAAACAAGAAAAAATCCTATGGAAAAAAGAAAATTGTTTACACCATGGAAGACATTGAAGATTCAGATGGAAATGAAGTTGAAGAAAATTAAGATTTATTTATGGGCCTACATACTCAAGCCTCAAATAGTGACTCAGATGTGGAAGGAGAAGTAGACCTAAGAGCTGAACTTGTAAGTGCCCTTGAAGAACTTGAGAAATGTAGGAAAACGAACAAACAATCAAATATTTTCATCAGTCAATTGGAAGCTCAACTCCTAGATGCCAAAAAGGTTGAAGAGGACCTAAACCTACAACTCAAAAGAAGAATACAGGAATCTAAAAATCTTGCAGAACAAATCATGAAATTCAAGAGAAATCTTGACGAAGGATCTATCAAATAAAAGTTTGAGAATAGCTCAAGGATTCTAGATGAAATTCTGAGTAGCCAAAGACCATCAGGTGATAGGTCTGGTTTGGGGTTCATTATAGAAAAGAAGCCAAAAATTTTTCCTATCACAAATCAAGAAGGAAGTAAGAAAATCTATGCTGAAGTACTAAAGACTCCAACTAAAAAGGAAAGAAGCAAGAAAGCTGGCTTAATTTGTCAAGATAAAAATAGAAATAATCTAGCACCCAAGAGACCAAATAGATATCTACAGATATTTTTAGGTCACTGCTTTGCTTGTAATAATTTTGGTAATAAAGCCTGAAACTGCAGAACTGAAAGAAAGGTTTCTGAATACAAGAAGAAGTCATGAAGTATTGAGTTGAAGGGAAATAAGAATCTTTTTACATTACTTAAAAAATATGACATAGAATGTTATAAATGTAATAACCATGGACATATGGAAAGATATTGTAAACTGAAGACTCATACAAGGACTAATGTTGCAATTAAACCCTAGAACACCAAACAAAAGAAGTATTGGAAAGAGAAGGAAGAATTGGAAAGTTTCATGATTGCTTTATGTGCAACAGAAAGCCAAAACTTATGTCACTTGGACAATGTTTGTTCAAAACATATGACCGGTGACTCAATCAAATTCATAACACTAAAATATAATAAAGGAAAATTCACTTTTGTAGATAGTCCGTCTTCCAAAATAATCGACAAAGGAACAACTATTGTCAACAGCTGTTACAACTGATTTTACCACACATGGTTGATCACACATATATGGCCTTCCTTGTCCCTTTGCAGAATCTTTGGACCCCATGGACCAATATTATACTTTGATGTTTGTAAGTTCATCCCTAAAAACACCTGTTTATTGATATACACGACTTTTAATCCTATTCTCGCGTATATACGTGGATATTGACCTCAAACCCGTGTACATCAGGATGTGTTAATAAGTCCAAATATTTTTGGAGTTTTCCTTGATGTGTGTCCGAACCACTTGTCTCTTGGCCTTCCATATTCCTTAAGATCACTCGGATTTGACCCTCCATTACCCCTTTGGAGTACTATATAAGGAACCCCTTGGATACATTGAAGGAGAGGAATTGAAGAGCAAGAAAACTATAGTCCATTGTTGCCATAGCTTTCTTATACTTGAATATACATCCCTTTGTCCCTTGGATCACTTTGTGTTCTTCCCAAGCTTTCCTTTTCTTGTGAGCTTTCTATCAAGAGATGGAGGATTGAGGTGGTGGAGGCCCAGGTGGAGGACTCAATTTCTTCGGTTCACAGACGTGCTGACAGAGGCTGTCACTCATGTAATCTCTGATTTGATTAATAGAAATATATATTTTTTGTACAATAATGTGCATTTAAATGAATATTGAATCCATGGATGTGTTTAATTGCTTATACGTTGTTGATTATATATGCTAGAGTAGATCTAACAACATATTATATAGCATGCTTGTTTTGTTTGTTGTTGTTGAGAGCAAATTGCTAATACAAGTGGGATTGGAAAAAGCTCAATGGGGATCTACTTCAACCATCCAGAATAAGGTATGATCTGAGATACTTTAGTGTTAGATGTTTGGTTTCTCTTGCATATTGGGAAGGGATTGATTTCTGCAGTTTCTCTGTCTGTTGTGGTACACCCCAAGCCATAGGAATTTTCTCTCCGTAAATTTTTTTCATTAAGTTCAAAAAGTGACATCATAATACATTAGTGTCATATATGAAATTGGGCTTCTGAGCCACCAAAATTTACTACATGGTCATAGAAAATGAATACACTTAGGTATCTAAGCATAAGGTGGAGGAGGGCGATGATCATGATAGCACACTACGACTCTAGCTAGATGGAAAAATAGTCGAACCCATGCTCGTGGTACCCCAACCACCTGGTGCTGCATGGCCTCAGGAAATTCCTCGACTTGCACCATGGGTACTCTATGTGTCAAACGAACAAAGTTCATGTGGATGCTTTGGAGCATTCGCTCCGCATCCGCACCCATAATATCGTCACCTCTTCCCCTCTGTCGATGACGAGGAAAGCCATCTGGTTGTCATGATCCTACATCTACATATACATGAAATATTGTCACTATGTGTCATCACACCAAAAACATATCTTTTAAGTTCATATATAAAAAAAACACAAAAAAAAATCAAAAAACCAAAAAGTCGGACAGGAAAAGATGTTATCTTTGGCAGTAGTCGAGTCGTGTCACCTTCAAACATAGCACTGTATATCACATCCATTGGTTGGGTTAATAGTTTGACTTTAGGAGATGTACTCGTTTCTCTGAGTTTATCTCCACTGACTGGTTAAGATTCCAGACCCTATGGAGCCTCTGTTGATACCTCCTGTGTCGCAGAGATGTCCCAGTTTTTCATATTGAGTCTATGCTTCCTACATTCAGTCACCATTTTCCTTTATGCTCTTGTTCGAAGGAAGTTGAAGCCAGAATCGGCCATTCCTCAGTTGTCTTGATTTTGCATGTTGGTCATTCCCTATACTATTACTGGTTCGTGCACATCTTGTTCGAGTCCTTCCACATTATACAACGTTGTTGATTACCTCGTGTTGGTATATGGGGGATGCCTTAATTCCCTCCTTCCAGCATATTCCATCCCATCGACTTTAGATCATTTATTTTGGGATAGGAGTCTAGAGTCATTTGAGTGCCTTGAGACTTACAGTCATCAATGGTAGGTTCTCTCACCATCAACAGTTTTGGGAATACATCAATGTCCTCTAATCAATGGATTATTTCAAGTGTTCGACCTCAACACATCTATTCACACTTGTTAGATTGCACTCTATTACCTTGATTCCCATTTTCATTATCGGTGGGTGATCTCGTGTCTGTTAACAGTATACATCAATGACCAGTAATCAGACGATGGAATACTATGTTCGACCTCAACACCTCTATTCACATAGTAGGACATGTACTCATATTGGTTTGTTTAGAAGACTTTCCAGATTGGTGGAATTCCACATATGCTACCTCCTTGATCGTGCTAGTGTTCATGAGATTTCAGCTCTCGTGACTTGATTCCATTGTATGTCAGATATCTTCAGCCATTATGGAGATCTTGATCCATTGTATATCTTCAGCTTCTATGGAGATCTTGATCCTTTGTATATCTTCATCATGGATATTCTGATCTTATTATATATTGTACGTGGCGATGACCACACATGTCACATTTTGTATATCATGCCTATTCATGGCCATTGTACTCTTATGTATCCGGGGCTGCTATAAGTTTTTGCAGTCATGTGCAGAGATTGATTATTGTACTATACTGATGAATGGATGGTTCTTCCACCTGGTTCTTCATCACTCCATTTCTGGGATGAATTTATAATGTATTTCGGCCATCATGTTACCCATCTGACCTCACACATTAGGGGGCATTTGTTACAGTTGGTTTTAACATACATGGTTGATCACACATTTATGGCCTTCCCTGTCCCTCTGTAGAATATTTGGACCCCATGGACCAATATTATACTTTTATGTTTCCAAGTGCATATCTAAAAACACATGTTTATTGATATACGCAACTTTTAATCCCATTCTCGTGTATATACGTGGATATTGACCCCAAACCCGCGTACATCGGGATGTGTGCATAATTCCAAATATTTTTAGAGTTTTCCTTGATGTGTTTCTAAACCACTTGTCTGTTGGCCTTCCATATGCCTTGAGATCACTCAGATTCGACCCTCAATTACCCCTTTGGAGTACTATATAAGGAACCCCTTGGATACATTGAAGGAGAGGAATTGAAGAGCAAGAAAAATATAGTCCATTGTTGCCATATCTTGCTTATACTTGAGTCTACATCCCTTTGTCCCTTGGAGAACTTTGTGTTCTTTCCAAGCTTGCCTTTGCTTGTGAGATTGCTATCGAGAGATGGAGGATTGAGGTGGTGGAGGACTAGGTGGAGGACTCAGTTTCTTCGGTTTGCAAACGTGCCGATAGAGGTTGTCACTTGTGTAATCTCTTATTTGATTAATAGAAATATCTTTTCTTGTGCAATAATGTGCATTTAAATTAATATTGAATCCATGTATGTGTTTAATTGCTTATACATTGTTGATTATATATGCTAGAGTAAATATAACACCATATTATATAGCATGCTTGTTTTGTTTGTTGTTGTTGAGAGAAAATTTCTAATACAAGAGGGATTGAAAAAAGCTCAACGGGGATCTACTTCAACCATCTAGAATAAGGTATGATTCGAGATCCTTTAGAGTTAGATGTTTGGTTTCTCTTTCATATTGGGAAGGGATTGATTTCTGCAGTTTCTCTATCTGTTGTGGTACACCCCAAGACATAGGAAGTTTCTCTCCGTAATTTTTTTTCATTAAGTTCAAAAAGTAACGTCATAATACGTAAGTGTCATATACAAAATTGGGGCTTCCAAGCCACCAAAATATACTACATGGTCATACAAAATGAATACACTCAGGTCTCTAATACTAAGGCGGAGGAGGGTGTTGATCATGATAGCACACTACAGCTCTAGCTAGCCAGCGAAATAGTCGAACCCATGCTCGTGGTACCCTAACCACCTCGCGCTGCATGGCCTCGACAACTGCCATTATTTACAAAATGATTCCCTTTCCATTTCCCCCATCATGATTGATGAGTGCCTCTTTTTAGTTTTATGAGTTCAAAGAGGGTAGCAAACACTTGATATAGCTTGTCGGGAGACAAGTCCAGACTCATATGTTTTACGAACCTAAGAGAGGAGGGGTTCATTCCCAAAACAGGCCTCTCAATGTTTAATTTAACGAGTCCACTGAAAGAAAACTCGGTTTTGTTCATGTTTAGAGAGTTTGAATGAATACGAAAGAAAACTCCATGGGGGTCCTTTTTCGTATGATTTAGTCTCTAAGGCCCGAAAAAGTGTAAAATCATACCTTAGAGAACTCTTCCAGTCATGATTGGTTGGAGTGTTCCTTTCTCATAAATAGTCCTATACGAACTGAGAAAGAGATAACCTACCATTGGATGGACGACTCTTCAAATACTTTAACGAGCGTGAAGAAGACAAGATTGCTCAACAATATTTTCATATTTAGGGAGCCTGAAAAGGGTTTAAAGAGAACTCCATGAGGTTTCTTTACACAACGTAATGTTTTATGAGCCTGGAAAGAATCGGAAATGGACTCGATGACTTTTTCATGTTCAAGGAGCCTAAAAAAGAGGTGAAAAAAGAACTCCATGATGCTTCTTTACACAATATCGTATTTTACGAGCCTAGAAAGAAACTTGAACTGGACTCAGAACTTTGATACTAGATTTTAAGGAGCGTGACAAAGTGCTGTAATAAACTCTCGATGACCTTTTTCGTGTTGTGAACGTATGAAAAATTCATAAACAAACTTTCCAAAGCTTCTTACTAAAGTCAACCTGCAGACGACTCATAAACAAGTGTTAAATGCATTCAAAGTCAACATTAAGGGATTATGACAAATAGATTTTGACCAGAACATGATGTAATATCAAAACTATAGTAGTTCGGACCCAAAAATGTCTATATAAGGCAAGTAAATAGTAACAAATCAAAACATTTCACTATTTACCTCTAGCAGAGAGCACTTGGAGCATTTTCTAGCCAGATCTTCCACAGCTGATATCGGGAGTTTCCATCATCCGTTTTCAGTCTTGTCAATTGCAGGTAACAGCTAAGACCCTTATCTTTTATTTCATAGCTTCTATTTTGGGATTTGGTGGGGTTTTGGGCCTATTTGGAAAGCCCTAAAATCCAATATGCAGGCACCACGGCTACCCATTACGGGATACACGGTACCACCCGAGAACCGCACCAAGAATACGACGAACAAGCAGTGCCATCACCTGTCTCCAACAGGGCACAAGCGGTGCCGGCCATGGAGAAGTTAAGCAAATGATATGGGAAAAATTTACTCATTCTTTTGATTTGTAATGACTCAAGGATGACATTAATGCATACCATTATTGTTTTTGGCAGGTCTAGGTGTCCAAAATATGGTGATATGGAAGGAAAGAACACATGATAACGAGGATGCTGCTGCTGAAAGGAATGTGGTTTGCATTGCCACACTCTAGGACTGTGGGCTCTTAAAGTTCTTCTGGACACCAAGCATGGTGTCCCACAAGAGATTACTGGAACACATACTAAGAATGTGGAATCCAGAACAACAGTATTTCGAGGTGGGGGCACACATACTTACAGTGGAGGTAGAGGATATCTACTTCCTGACTGGCCTATCGAGACGGGGTGCGCCCATCTCACTGACAGGTTCCTATGGCGGGGACATTACCACCAGAGAGCTCATAGATCGGCACTGTGTACCAGGTATAGGTACATCGGGGAAGAAAATCCCCATCAGGGTAGTGACAGATAGGGCTCTACGGATTGTCTTATTCACCATGCAGAGGGTGGTAGGGAGCCAGGGTGTGCATCAGGATTCCAGGGCACATATGTTGTACACCCTAGAGGCTATGGCACCTATGGTGTTCAACTGGGCGGAAGCATTGCTTCCAATCTTCAAGGATCAGCTGACTAAATGTCAGCAGGGAGAGCTAAAGCAATTCGGATTTGGTTCCATCTTAGCTTGCTTCTTCTTTGAGCGGGTCCCACATATGAGGCCCCAGGTGACTTTCCAGAGTCTGAGAGCACAGGACCCCCGTATGCTGAGGTGGGTCCAGGTCATGGCTCGCACAGGAGTGGGTAGGGGTAGAGTGAAGTTCGATGATTCGTTCTTCCGATGGTTGCGGGATCAGATGCTCATGGTCGAGGACTATGCCTATGCAGGCACATATTTTACAGGTGATCCTAACCTACCACTCCCACCTGGAGGGCAGTGGGGTGACATTGATAACAAGCAAGAAACCCTAACAATGGAAAATGTTTTTATGTTTTATATTTTTTATGATAAGTGACGAGTGTCACGTCCACATGCCTCTGACCAGCGTAGAGGATGAGATCCATGGCTTTAACCACCCGGGCTAAGAGCCCCATGAACATGTGAATTCACATATTTTGCTGAAACAGAATGCTTAAACAAATTCTTTGAACTAGAATAGGCACACATGAATATTTATCATGCACAAATGCAATCATTCAGCATACACAGCTACAAGTATGTATCTCACACAGTGGAATTAACGTGTATTCATTCAACATGTTCGACATTATCATTAACCGAAAATATAGTTGCAGAAGTAAAAATGGACAAAAATCACTTATCTTATGATGAACGCGTTCCGCAACCAGCTACGTCGCTGCAAAGTTCCACCCAACCATAGGCCAGCGTGCTCCTTAATCTCTCAGTAGCGCTGCACCCTCGAGCTGGGTATGATTCTCTAAGGAATAAGGGAACTAGTAGGCTAGCACATAGCCAAGGATACACAAAACACATCCAAGCCAACACAGTTGGGTTTATCAGGCCATCCAGGAGTTGGGAAAGGCTAAATGCTAAGCTGGTGAGCTCATTGCAGAGCCAAGAACACCTACACCAGAACTAGCCTGACTTCTAAGACACCCACACACACCCAACACAAGGAATCGGTCCCTTCTTTACTACACAGTCCCTCAGGCCCTGCATTCCCTTCCAGTGCTATTCAGGGGTTGTGGAGAAGAAAGTTATCCCTCTAGCTCTTTCTGTATGGTTTCCAACGACCAGGTTTATCAAGCAAACCAAGCCACCATCCCTACTCCCTACATAGTCCGAAGACCAACCATTGCACACATGCAATCAATCAGCTGATACAGTTTAAGATAGGGAAGACAAATTCTGAGTCATTCTTGGCCCTATCGTGGCCAAAATGACTCTCAAGTGAATTTACAACAGTCCCAAACGCACCAATGAACATGGGGAAAGAACAATCCCAAAACCATAAACAGTGAGCATAACTCACAATGTGGGGAAAATGGTTCCAAACAGTCAGTGCGTGAGGAAGACTTGCAACAGACCCCCAAACATAAAGAAGCCACAACAATCACAACAACCTTGAGAAGGACAGCGACCACTGTGACTCACAGGAAGAACCACATCTCCAATCTCAACAGTTAAATGCAGAAAATTAAATGACCATACCAGTTTGAGAGAAGAGCATACAGCTGCAAATGGGAATGAAAGAGCACAAATCCCAGTCCACTGTGTAGATGGTAACAACGTAGAACCCACCATGCATCCTGTGAGGAAAAGATACGGCCTCACCACTTGCAAATCCACAGAGGAAAAACGATGTGGGTAACACCAGGATCGCTCCTGTGCGTGAGCAACAACAGCCAACGATCCCTGCATGAGGTTGAACAAGAATTCTAGCTTGTGCGTGGATGAATAGAAAAGTGGATAGACGTGAGTAGGGAGTGTGCGAGTGTTCAGCACAGGCATGGAGAGAACGGATGTCTGCGTGAGTGATGGCAGCGGTTTTGGCCACTGTGAAGTCAACCGTGGTGGAGTGTGCATGTAGGCATGGATTGAAAATCCTGCCACCCCACTCCCAAAACAAATTAACTTTCTCACCACCAGCAGGCATTCTTCAATGAAAGTGGTTGGGTAAGGCAAGGGAAGAAGACACATGTATTTTTACCCCATTGGCCAAGGTTTGACAAATTCCCCCACATCCTTATCCTTGTGAAAATCATGCCCCTTTCTCATTTTAGTTGCCGCGATCGTAGCTGGTCGGGTTCATTTAATTTAATTAAAGATGCATATTTACATGATGACCAACATAATATATACTGCATGCCCCGATATACCATCGGTGACAAATTAAATCCAAAACATAGCATAACTGATCGATCGTGGGGCCTTGGCCTTTAGCTCCACACCATGAGCATTACAATATATACATCATGTACATCTAATGCAACGGGGTCAAAACCGGGACGTTACATTCCCCTCCCCCTTCAATAGCGCTGTCCTCAGTGCTTTACAAAATTTGAACAAAATATTACACTTGCATCGCCTCAATGTTCCACATAATTGAACAAAAATGGGTGTGCCAATCGCATGGCATCCTCCAGTTCCCATGTAGCCTCTTCAGGTCCGAAGTGCTCCCATTGCACCTTTACCTGCCCTATGTCTT
>LPNX010720588.1:19410-65098 GCA_001517045.1 Pseudotsuga menziesii | reverse complement strand
TCTCTCCATCCCCCCTTGTCTATCCCTCCCCACCTCTCTCTCTCTCTCTACACACCTAAACCCTTATCTCTATCTATTAAAACCCATAACCCCAAATCCTTCTCGCTCTCTATTTACCTATATCTTTAATCCCCAATCTCTATCTCTCTCCCCTTAAATATTTATCTATACCTCTAATCCTCAATATATCTCTGTAAAGTCATAAATCCCAATGATTAATATCTCTCTCTACCTTTAATTCCTTAACCCCCAAAATCTCTCTTTCTAAGCCCATTACACACATCTCCCCCTCTCTCTCTACACTAAAACAAGTAATCCCAAATATATATCTATCTCCATCCATCCCTCTCTCTCTACCCTTCACTCATAAGCTCTCTCTATATATAAACCTTTAAACCCCAAACCTCAATCTCTCTCTATATTCAAAACTCTCTCTCTCTCTCTATAAACCCCTAACACTCAATCTCTCTCTTTATGTATATATCCCTATAAATCCTTAAATTCAAACCCCCCCTTCTCTCTCTCTACCCTTAATCCCTGATATTTTTTTCTAAATATTTAAACCCATAACTTCTAACCCTCAATATAGATCTATGTATTAAACCCTAACCCTAGTCTCTCTCCATATGAATCTATATAGATTAGACCCTATCCCTAAATATCTCACTCTTAAGCTCTAACCCATAACATGTGATCTCTCCCCCTCTCTCACTCTAAACACCTAACCCCAAATATCCCTCTCCCTCTCTATTTAATCCTGTGACCCCTAATCTCTCTCTCTCTCTCTAATCCCCAATATCTCTCTCTCTAAACTTCTAACCCCCAATATCTCTCTCTCTCTAACCCCTAATCTCTCTCTCTTTAACCCCCAATCTCTCTCTCTCTAAACCCCTATCCTATATTTTATGTCTCTCCAAACCGATGAACCCCAATCTCTCTCTCTCTCTCTATATATATCCCTACAAATCCCTAACCCCCAACCCCTAGTCCTTCTCTCTCTCTCTCTAAACTACTAACTCCCAATCTATTTCTCTCTAAACCCATGAACTCCAATCATTGCCTCTCACTCTAAACAGCTAATCCCCAATATGTCTCTATTGTTAGCCCACAGTTTATCTCTATATATGTCTATCTATCTAAAATACTAACCCAAACCCATGAACCCCAATCTCTCTCTCTCTCTCTCTCTCTCTCTCTCTCTATCCCTACAAATCCCTAACCCCCAACCCCTAGTCCTTCTCTCTCTCTCTCTAAACTACTAACTCCCAATCTATTTCTCTTTAAACCCATGAACTCCAATCATTGCCTCTCAGTCTAAAAAACTAATCCCCAATCTCTCTCTATCGTTAGCCCACAGTTTCTCTCTACCTTGAATCTCCTTCTTTCTCTAGACCACTAACGCTAAATTTCTCTCTCTCTCTCTCTCTCTCTCTCTATATATATATATATATATATATATATATATATTTCTCTACATCCCTAACACTCAATCTCTCTCTCTAAATCACTAACACAACCCCTAATCTTTGTCTCACTATAGACACTTGAATCCCAATCACTCTCTCTCTCTCTCTCTCTAAAAACCTAACAATCAATATCTTTCTCTCCCCCACTCCTACTCCCTCATTCCCACTCCCTCCCTCCCTAATCTCTCTCTTTTTAAGCCTCTATCCCACAATCTCTCTCTCTCTCTCTCTCTCTCTCTCTCTACATATATATATATATATATATATATATATATATATATATATATATATATCCACCAATATCTTTCGTTACCTCTTTCTCTCTCTCTTCCCCTCTCCCTCTCTCTAAACCGACAACCTCCAATCTCTCTCTCTCTCTCTAAACCCCTAACCTCCAATATATTTCTCTCTTTATAAACAACTAACTATAAATATATCTACCTGCCTCCTACCCTCTCTATCTTTCCCAACCTCCCCAACCTCTCTCTCTATCATTAACCCTAAATAATTACATCTCTCTACCTATACCCTTAACCCATAAAAGTCAATATATCTCTTCTCCCCTCAACTCCTGACTCCCAATATCCCCAACTATATCTCCCTCTCCCTAAACATTCAGCACTAAATCTCTCTCTCTCTCTCTCTCTCTCTCTCTATATATATATATATATATATATATCCCTCTCCCTCTCTCTCTCCCTCTCTATTTGAACCCTTAATCCCCAACCTATTGAGTCCCTCCCTTGTTGGAGCAGGGTCCCGCAGCTATAGGAGAAGCTGCTATTTTGGCAGATAGAAAGTTTTGGAGAAGATGAAGAGATAAGGTAAAGCTACGACGTCGTAGCATGTTTCTAGCTGCAGAGCAGAGATGGAAACCATGAGTGTTGGGACAAAGAATTCAAAGAAGACGACAGTACCTAAGCAACTAAGAAGAGAAAGCTCACCCACTGCATTGAAGGCAGCGGCGAAGACAGGAGGGCTCAACTACCCTCATAAAGGAAAAGGAGCAATGAGGCCGAGGTATTGAAGACAAAGGATAGAAAGAGGGAAGCAGGGCCGGTACCCATGGTCAGCGCTGGGAAGCATGGAAGACTGCAGGAAGCTGTGGTAAAGGGAAGCAGCGCCGATACCCATGGTCAGTGCTGGGAAGCATGGAAGACTGCAGGAAGCTGTGGTAAAGGGAAGCGATGCACAGTACCCATGGTCAGTGCCGGGAAGAATGGAAGGCTGCAGAGAGCAGTCGTGTGATGGAAAGCGGCTACTCCAAGTATAGATATGCCGACTGTCACTAGTTAGGTTTTTTGGGTTACTGTTGGGACAGGCCCACAGTGTTGTAATGGAGAGACCTTCGGGCTGCCTATAAAGGGATGTATTTTTTATTGTAAAAGGTTAGACAATAGGAGGTTGGTCAGTTATATAGCTATATTAGAGAATGTTGGCTTGCTTGGGAAGACCTGGGTTTACTATAATGTACCAACAACACCCCTAGCTCACTGGCCCTTTCGGCGACAGACCGCAGAGCAGCCTGAAGTCTCACCCGAAGTGATTCTAATGGGTTGGTCAAGGACTCAAGTGTCTTGACCAGGTTCTGTGGTATCCTGTGTGTCTCGCAGCTCTTCTAGCCTATGAGATCTCTCTCTCTACGATGTGCAACCTTCTCTTACGCGCAGTGACTCTAGCCCTTACCGCATCGCCATGCCTTGGCCAACACGTAACTCCCTCCTATGCTAGATTCTCAACCGAAGCGCACCACAACTCCTCTGCTGGTGCGATATTGCCTCCCTGCAATATCCTACCACTGCAGCTCTGCGTAGTCAGTGTTACCCCTGTCCGACTTACAGGACTCAACGCATAAGGCTATTTACTCTATGACTCTTAACTATCTCGGATGAAACATAGATGAACTCTTATACAAAATACTTAAAGACTTTGCTTTCTTTTATCTTTAATAGTGTTGTAAACTGAATAACACATACATACATTAAACTGTAAAGAAGGTTCATGTGATAACTGATAGATGCAACAAATAAACACAACACATGAATCAATCGCATAAAACTTGATTTTAACGTGGTTCACCTCCAGGATGGAAGTTACGTCCACAGAACTGTGTTTCTATTATAGCTCAGGGAAGGTAAACACAGTTCTGCTGCACTGCATATGCAGCTTGAGATCTTCTGGGTAACTCCGCACACAGCCTGGAGCCCTTCTCTCTTAGATATCTTCTCTTCTCTATATTGCACCTATTACAATATACTCTTCGCTCTCTATCGATCCCTGTGGATCGTTACATGCATGCTCTATGAGCCAGCTACTAGTTACAGTAAGATAACTATAGCTAATAACAAAACCAGAGCTTGGATTTTACAACTGTGTAACAATGTCTAACTTGTCTAACTTCCCAACATGCCAATTATATAACCTTTTACAATACAAAATATATCCCTTTATAGGCGGCCCAAATTTCTCTCCATTACAACACTATGGGCCTGTCCCAACAGTAACCTAAAAACCCTAACTGGTGACAGATGACGTATGTGTACTTGAGGTAGCTGCTTTTCGTCACACCACTGCTCTCTGAAGTCTTCCATGCTTCCTGACACTGACCATGGGTACTGTGCATCGCTTCTCCTCACCACAGCTTCATGCAGTCTTCCATGCTTCCCAATGCTGACCATGGGTACCGGTGCTACTTCCCCTCACCACAGCTTCCTGCAGTCTTCCTTGCTTCCCACTTCTGTCCTTCATCTTCAATACCTAGGCCTCATTGCTCCTTTTCATTTATGAGGGTATCTGAGCCCTCCTGTCTTCATCACTGCCTTCATTGCAGTGGGTGAGCTCTCTCTTCTTAGCCGCTCAGGTACTGTCATCTTCCTTGACTTTTTATGCCTTCTACGTCACGATTTCTGGCTTTGCTCTGTAGCTAGAAACGTGCTATGACGTCATAGCTCTACCTTATCTTCTCTTCTTTGCCAAAACTATCTATCCACTAAACTGGCAGCTTCTTCTGTAGCTGCGGAACCCTGCTCCAATAGTCCCCTAACACTTACTTGTGGCTCGCCCTTGAGCCACTACCAGTGGGCTTCTCCTGCTATAGCTTCGCCTTGGATTCCTGTGAAGTCCGTTGAAACTTGTCTCGAAGTCCTGCAACTTCGTTCTACATTGCTGCGACATGCTTGTGTGCCGATTCAAGCATAGCTTGACTAATACTGGAGTCCTCTGCTACATCAATTTCATTTCTGGTGGACATGAACTCTGTAACTTTCTACTCAACCGTATCTACTATCTCTGTGATTTGTTCCTGATATGGTTGAAGTAGGTCATTGATGTGTATCTCCTGTGCTCTCAACCACTGCACTTCTTGCTGTAAGCGGTTCATCTCCTTCATCTTTCTCATCTTCTAAAGAGCTGCTAAGCTCTTAATTTCTTCCTCAATTGCTGTTGTGGTATTCTCTATCTGTTGAATACTTTGCTGTATTTCTACTTTCTCGGGAGGCGCATCTAACTCTGACCATGTGCTCATCACATCAGTCAGTACTGACAGTGCATCATCTATGTGAGATTTCATCTATGCAGAAGTGAGTCAAAAGGCCTCTATTCTTGCTTCCTTGTCTGTCTAGGGAGTGCTTGGTGGTCGAGCCTCAAGCTCGACAATCTGTGCCTTGTGGTCTTCCTCCATCTTGGCCACTATTTCCTGCATTCTGGTTACTGTTTCCTCCAGAGCCTTTGTTCTGTCTGCAACTCTTCTTAGCTTCTGCGGGGTAGGTAAGGTGAACTCAATGTTACATTGGGGTAGCTCCAATGTGATGCTCTGTAGAACTTGAGAAAGTTCCTAATCTCTTTCTTGATATTTTTTTAACTCATCTGCCTTTTTCTGATAGCTGGTGGCGAGTGATGCATTCTTCTACTTCAACTGTGTGTTCTGTTTATATGTCATGATCTCTCTACTCCTGAGTTCTGCACTTAGCTGCTGCTGGATCATCTGTAATTGATCAATGTGGAACTTTGTGAGGTTAACCTCGACAGGTTTCCTAATCTGTATTGGTACTTCCGTCATTGACGCAAGGAATCGGATGCTCCCTGGTGGTATCAAGACTGTATTGATACGATCCGTTGCTAAGATTTCCTCACGGGAAATCGGCTGTGTTGAACTTTCTCCTGCGGTCGCCTTTACCGGTGGAACTTGTATCGTGGCAGTATTCTCAGTAATTGCTTTTAATTCTAGAAGCTGCTTTTCTACCACACTCTGTATCTTTTCCTACGATGTCTGCATTGCCTCAAATGTGTCCTTCAACGTGTCATGCATTCTTGTTGCGATGAGTGCATAATCATCATCTGTCAATGCGGTCTTCAAAGGTGGTTTTGTGACTTTGTGCTTTTTCTTCTTCTGTGCCTCTAGCATGTCTTCTTCTCTGTCCTTTTTCATCTGGGCATCTGATGGCACTTGCTGTGGATTTTTCCTCTTTTCGCCCGGTAGTGGTACTTCTGTTGTTCCTTGCGTTTGAGTCCCCATTTGGTCTTTGCCCTTGTCTAATGGGTCTGTCTGGGTGGTATCTGATGGTAGTGGTGTGGTATCTTCGTACTCTTAACTCCATTGGTCATCAAATTCTTTTGTGACTCCTTCGACATCCTACGCTGTCATCCTGAACCAGCCAGGAGCCCAATCACCCCTTTTAGTCCTTTTTGGCCTCAGATAGATTCTATGGCTGTCTGCCATAAAATTAAGCTGGTTATCATATATTTCCACAGTCTCCATGCTGAGCCGCGGTGTTTCTTGGATGATTTTCTTCAACAACTTATATTATTCATAGAATACTATCATATTAATGTTTTTCTTTGCTGGGTTGTTGCTCTTCCATAAGTTAGCATAGTGCACGCCTCTGGGCGTGCCACTTGCTAACTGTGGAAACTGGGTATGGGGCGGCTCCTTCTAGCCGACGAATGCACATAGTATCAGCAACCACGAGAAATGGAAAGGGTGGTTTGCTTCATCCTGAGCTGCCAAACAATCTGCCTGGAGCATATTTAATAAAAATAAAGACCAATTGAACTGTTCTCCCTCTGTAACTTGTATGGAAAGGTTAATTACTGATCCAAAAACTTCCTTTGGTCGAACCTTGGTTAACAGTCTACCTGCAAGCAGACTAGCTGTAAATCTGAGTGTATCGTTTGTTAATCTTGTGATGTCATAAGTCCGTCCTCTTCTGTGTAGCTGGTACTTGGTAACTAGGGCTAGTGGTAGCTTGGAATCCTTGGTCTTCCCTATTGTCTGTATCTCAGGGTCTTTACCAGTCTTGGACAGCTCAGTGATGCGGTGTATCAGGTCGACGTTCAGGTCGACCTTATTACCTAGCCATAGGTAACCTCCATGTACACAAGAAAGTAGGACATGCACCACGACATTAACCTCTGGACCTCATCCAAAATGAGGTAGTCTCAACAAATTGAGCAGAACTGAGTGCTCAAGAATCTGGATATGTTCCATGGGAACATATTCATCTCTACCTGTCATTGGGTTCTTCTGAATCATAAGATACTAATCCGGTCGGAACTGAGGATATGTCTTACTATCGCCCAGGTTATAATCTACAAATTTAACAACAGTAGCATATCCTACTAGATCTCCATTCTCCTTTACTCGAGAATCAATTGGTGGTATGGGAACAATAAACTTAGCATTCTTGGGAATTTTTACCTCTGGTGCACCTTCAAATCATGGCATAACGTAGTCTGGTGCGCTATGAACTTCTTCCTCCTGCTTCGAACTGGATCTTTCTATTACTTGATATTGGTTCCTCGTCTGTGGTGGCTGTCTGGTCTATGATGAACTCGATGAGACACCCTTAGATGGCGTCGTCATAGGAGCTGTAAGGCCACCACGTTCGAACCTTTCCAAAATCACTTCTAGAGGTTCCTCCTTGGACAGAACCCACTCAATGTAAAATGCTGGATATGCAATGGCTGCAAATTCTTGGAATCACAACACTCTGTAACAGAATTAGCTTTGCACAGGGGAAACTTAACAATGCACTCTATAGCTCTTGAATTCTTACAAATGTAACCCTCCCAAATGAATAATTTATGCTTTTATACTGAAGACGATAATCCCAGACACAACGGTCATCTAGACTGAATCCGTCGGTCGTAATAATTGCAAGGATGAGACCACACCCCCGCCATCTGATCCTCAATAAATGCTGAAATCCGATCAAATTTTCCTCGAAACGTGTGTGTGCAGGCGCCAGTCTCGTCGAAGATTTACCAAATCTATAAAATTGAATACGATGCTGCCAAATCTACGGTAAGATATACCGGTCATTTCCTCATTAACTTCCTGTCAGAAGGTGACTTTACTGGCCCTCTGTTTCCTTGCAAAAGCGGGTACATGGAACAGAGAGACATCGCACTGTCGCGACGCTACACCGCATCACCTATTGAAAATAGTACTCAAGCATTTTTTTTTTCTTTCAAAATGAACCGACCTTATGCAATTCCTCATACTTAGAATACATGCCAGTGTAGACTAATTCCCGGTGCGATGCCTCCTTTCAACTAGACTGGACATCTGCACTTATCATAAGCTGTCTAAGCTAGGGCTGAGAGGTGGGGTGGCTATCACTATAGAGCTTAAGACTACTACCATTAATAAATGTGGGGAGAAGCTCCCCATCCAGCTTGCTGAGCTAAACGGCACCTCCCTCTGTAACTTGTTGTATCTGATATGGCCCCAGCCAATGCGTCTTGAATTTCCCTGAAAACTTAATAAATTTACTGTCGTAGAGGAGTACTAGGTCTCCAATTTGAAAAGTCTTACTCTTAATGTGTCTATCATGCCAAGCTTTCTCTCATGCCTTCTGCACTTTCTGATGGAAGCTAGCGAGGAATCTGTCTTCCTCTAAGGCAAGCAGCTACACTAACCTTTCATCCACCATGTCTGTATCAGTCATCCCAGTAATCTGAGCAATTCTTAAGCTGGGAATAATATACTCCATGGGAATAACAGCCTCATGTCCGTACACCAAGCTAAAAGGTGTGTGTCCTGTAAGTTTCTTGCATGTGGTCCTATACGCCCATAATATAGCATTAACTCTGAGGTCCCAATCATTCCTTTGGCTGTTGCAGATCTTAGTAAGAGCATTTTCTAAAATCTTGTTAAAGGCCTCCACCGTACCATTAGCTTGTGGGTGGTAGGGAGTGCTCTTATGGTGCTGAATCTGAAATCATTCCTTCAAGGCCTCAATGGTGTGGTTCAAGAAGTGTGTGCCTTGATCGCTCATCAAAATTACTGGGCATCCAAATCTACTGATGATGTTCTCAAAAAGGAATCGTACGGATGTAGCAGCATCACAATTTATTACTGCTTTGGCCTCTGCCCATCTGGTGGGGTACTCTATTCCAGTGATGATATATCTCACACCAGTTCATTTTCCTGGTGGGTTGATAGGACCCACAAAGTATATAGCCCACTTGTCGAATGCGCGTAGTGTAACCTGTGGTCGCAGTAGCATTTCATCATGTCATGAGGGTTTTCCTACCCTCTGGCAGATATCATAGCATTTGCAAAAGTCCTTAGTGTCCTTGTTTATCATAGGCCACCATAATCCTATAGCTAGGATTTTCTGCGCAGTTGGATTTCCTGCAAAATGACCTCCTGCGGTTCCTGAATGTGCCTCTCTGATAATAGCCTCTTTTTCATGCGGCATCACACATCTACGCAGGACTTCATCTGGACCTAACTTGTATAACTGTCCTACGATCAGGGTGAAGTCTGCTGCTTTAACAACCAACTGCTTCTTTTGCTGCTTAGTAAACTCATCAGGTGCTAATCCTGTAGTGAGAAAGTAAATGATATCAGTATAGTAATCGTCTGTGATCTGGATAGAAAACAACTGTGCATCTGGAAAATTATCCTCTAGGTTACTTGGCTCTTCTCCCGAGTCTATCCGCGACAGGTGATCAGGTCCGGCGTTCAATATTCTTGGTTTCACAATGATTTCAAAATCATACTCCTAAAAGAGGAGTAACCATCTACAGATTCTCCCCCCTAAAACTGGCTTATTGACTAGATACTTCAATGCGGAATGGTCAGTAAACATCTTGAATGAGGCACCCAATAAGTAGTGCCTGAACTTTTGTAGAGCATACACCATAGATAAGCCTTCTCTTTTTGCCGTGGTGTAGTTCTTTTCTGCTGTCGATAGCTTTCTGCTGAAGTATGCGATAGGATGATCAATATCCCATTCTCCTGGTTGCGTTAAAACAACCCCTAGTGCGATGCCAGATGCATCCACATGTACATGAAACGGCTAAGTCCAGTCTGGAAATACCAAGATGGGTGCTTTAACCATCTTCTCCTTAAGTGTGTCTAGACTCTGCTGACATTCCTCATTCCATAGGAATTTTACATCTTTCTTTAGCAGTTTCTCCATTGGTGTTGTAATGTTTGCGTAGCCCTTGATGAATTTTCTATAGTACCCGGTATGACCAAGTACTGTCCTTAGTTGCTTGACTGAGTTGGGTGCTAGAATATTTACAATGATGGCGATCTTTGTGGGATCTACCATCAAGCCTTTTCTGCAAACAATGTGACCCAACAAGATACCAAATGGAACACACAATATACATTTCTTCAAGTTTAGAGAAATCTGGTACTGCCTACATTTCTCTAACATCAGTCTCAAATCTCCTATGTGCTTTTCAATTAGTCCAAATACAGTCCAATCATCGAAATAAACTTCTAGGAATTTATGGATGTATTCTTTAAATACAGCAACTACTACTCTAGAAAAGATAGCTGGTGCATTCTTAAGACCAAAGGGCATTACCGTATACTGGAATGAGCCCCATTCTGTTTCAAAGGTGGTCTTGGATCGATCTTCTAGATGGATTCTGATATGATGATAGCCTGAAAAGCCATCGGTGAAGGAGTAGACCTCCTGTCCTCCCACATTGTCTAACACTTCATCAGTGAACGGTGTCGGAAATGGATCGTGAAGCGATGCATCGTTGAGTTTACGCAGATCGACACATATCCTGATGTCTCCCTTGGTTTTATTTTCTTGCACGACCATGGGGCTAACCCATTCTCTTTCTTCTACAGGTTCAATGATGCCTGCTGCTAGAATCTTATCGAACTCATCCTTTACTTTTTATTTATAGCATGGATTTAATCTAAATGGACGCTGCTTGACTAGTCTAGCATCCTCCTTCAATGGTATCCTCATGAATCCTAGGTATCTGACTATTCCCTTCATCTCTGTGAACTTGGTGGGAAATAGGTCCTGATACTCATGTAGCAAATCTGCAATCTGTCCGACTGTTTCATCATTCCAACAGTCTCCAATAGAGGCAAATTTTGGTTCTGTGTCTGTGCCAATATTGATCTTTTTAATCTTGATCGGCTCTATGATTGCTGGAACTTCTAACTTTGGTCCATTGACATCGCGAGTCCCTTCTGACTCCGAAATGTTGGTGTTGCGAGGATCCTCATCCTCATCCTATGGTTCTGCTGCGAAGTTATAGCACTTGAGCGCATCTTCTAACTGGATGGCCCACTCTGGTTGAGTATGTACTGATAAGGTACAGTCCTCAAATATCTTGATATTTATTATATCTAATGCCTGCTCAACACTTGGATACTCAGATTCAAAAGCGAAGGTGAGTAGAAAGCTGTCTATCATAAGTGGCGATGTAGTCGTTCCCTTGCGCAATTCAGTCTCTGTGTACCAGTTCCTTGGAACTGTGTACAAAGTGTGAATGAATCAATGAACCCATTCATCCTTAGGAATGTCCAACCAATCCTGTTCACATGTCTGAATGTGTGATCTGGGGTCACTTTCTCCTGTGTATTTTTGCTGGAGATACTCTCTGTCAGTAGAGAATCCGATCGCCATCAATCTCTTAATATCATCCCATGATGCGATATTCTCTTTGTGTGCATACCACCATCTTGCAGGTGTGGCTCATACTGCAAGGTCCATAGCTGCGATCCTCTGCTTGTGAGAAATTTACTGTTCAAACTGCTCGAGAAAGTCCTGGATATCTGTTAGACCATGAAATGATGGAATCTCATTGATCTCTGCACCAATCCATCACAGTGACTTAGTCAATTACGTGCATCTGCGCGCTGAGACTTTGTGAAGTCTATTCTGTCAGTTCTCTAGACCAACATCTAAATCCGATGCGCATGAGCTATCGCATCGCCAACTAATGTTCCCTTCTATGGTTGGATTGATGTAGTCGCTCTGGTTTGCAGTTATCTGATAGAGACTCTCCATGTTACGTGCCTCTTCCTCTGCTCGGATAGGTTCAATATATCTAGGACCCTGAAAAGGATCCAACGGTGCGATGACCCAGATCTACACATCCTCAAAGGTAATTTTGCTTCTCTTTAGGTTGATAACGGCCATGTTACCGATCGCCCAATCAATGCCTAGTAATGCTAGATATGTTCTACTATTGCCAATGATTTCTATAACTTCAAAGTCCGTGAAGCTATGAACTCCGTCAATGTCAACTGGCACCTGCGGTAACCGACCTAGGGGTGATACCCGCTGCTGATTAGCTAATCTCAGATGGATAGGTGATCTGAATAACTTAGGGCTACCCATCTGTTCCCATGTCTGCTTAGTCAGAACATTTACATCTGATCCTAGATCTAGGATCACCTCATCCATTTCGAATTCTCCAACCTACACTGTGAGTCACATCTCTCTTCCTGTTCTTGTATGTCCCGTAATGTTATAAAAAGCACGTTGTGTACTGCTCACGGAAGAAGATGGCTGACATTGGTCTATGATGCGCTGAAGTTCTCCGATAGCTTGCTCATTTATTACAAGTTTTAAACAACTCCGCAGGAAGGATTGTACACTTCCTTCCATCTCGTCCTCGTTGCCTGTACCCGATGTGGTAACCTACGATGTCTGTACAGGGATAACGCCACAAGGTGCTTACTGCGGTACACCCCTAGACGGTGGTACTTGGGATCTTGATTGCATAGGGTCATCAAAGAAAGTCTTAGCTTCCTGAAATGTCTATTTATTCTTCTGTAGGTCAAGTGGTGTTTCTTTGTTAGGAGCTCTGTGCATCCACTCCTGACTTGTGCTCTTTTCAGTCTCCTGTGATATCCCACTGGTGGAAGCACCACTGCGATTCACAATATTGACTCTTAGTTCTGGCTCTTCCTGCTTAGCAGCAATAAGCTAGATGTTCTGGTGTACTGCTGGCTTAGGTTATCTAATCTTAGCTATTAAGGTAGGACATTCTTCTATAGCATGATCGTAATATTTGCAATAGCTACATGTGGTGGTGGGGCTGTGACAGTCCCTAGCATAATGTCCTACAACTCCATAGTTGTAACAAGTGACTGGTCCGCGACCACGGCCAAATCCTCCTCCACATCCTCGTTGTCTGTATCCTCCTCCACGTCCACCATAAGATAGATCATGCTGTGGTCCTACTGCTGGACCCTGTGCTTTTGATTGGACTCTGTACAAGTCTTGCTTGCTCCCGACCATGAGATCATAGGCTCGGCAATCATGTTCATCATGGCCTACAGACTTGCAGAAGACGCAGTATAAGTTCTTAGGTGTCTGCACATACTTCTGAATTAGAGGGAAATGGTGAGGTAGATGTCCTCACGTTTTGCATATTTCACACCACGGCCTGTGGGTCTGTGGTAAGGGGTTAGGAGCCCCTGTCTCTAGATATTCTACAAAGACTAGACAGTCGTCTTTACTATGGACTTGTGCTTTACATTTTATGCACCATATGTCTTATGCAACTTCTTTCCATTTCTTAAGCTCATGCATCTGTAACGTGAGATTATCCAACTGGTTTTGTAGAGTTGCCATGCCTGTGCTAGTCTCAACTAGAGGTGAAGCCTCTAGTTTCATCGCCATCTCCAACGCGTCATCCTATGTCTAGAGTTTATGCTGCATTAAGGGCAGTCTGATGTGAGGGAGAAGCGCTGCAATAAACCACTCCTTATGCTGCTCCGGCGCAAACTCAAAGCTGACTTGGTCTATAAGGGCTTTGAATTTTTGATCAAAGTCCCACACTGACTCTGTAGGTAACTGTTTGATGTCCTTGAGCTCTGTAATGCACTGTGACTCAGACTTAGGTTTCTTAAACTCTTTAATCATGGCGGTCTTGACCTGGACAAGTGTTTTGGGTACTGTGGTATACTTTATATACCATGTTAAGGCTCTATCTCTTAGTGTGGTGACCAACTGTACAAGTTTAAGATTATCGTCATTGATTGCTTTAATGGTCCACATGGCTTCACATAGAAACCAATGTTGTTCTAGGTCCCCTGCCCCTATACCCTTAAAGGTAGGTAGCTTCATATCATTCCCCATTCTATTTCTACGTGGTGGATGTTGATTTCCTGTGTTACTACCACTCGGCGGTGTAGGTGGAGGTGATGTAGCGGTGGTAGGTACTGTCTGTGAGCTACTAGATGGAGTTCTTACGGGATTAGTCTGAGTCCCGGTCTATTTCTGTGGGGTGTAAGGGTGGTAAGGGATACCCCCTTCTGATCTTTCTGTAGTACTATGACTCTGTTGTCTGGTATTATCTGAACTGTCTTTAAATATGGGAGAGCTGAAATCTACTTTATATTTCTTTCCACTACGTGTACGTCCAATGTCATCAAAATCACTTTCAAAGTCTTGTGACATTACTATCTTTACTTATTCATCTGAAACTAGATCCATCGTTCATTTTTCATGTAATAGCATCTTAATGGACAAGTTTACAGATCTTAGGTACTTACCGTGATATCCTTTGAAGAAGTACCGCTCATCCTCGCTGAAGCTTTTCCTCTGGTCAACTACAAACTCTGTGACAAAGCCTTCTAGCACACTCGCAAGCCAGAAGTCTACTGTCCTCATGAGGGGATTATCAAGGTTATTTATGGTATGAATCAGCTCAGGTGTCCAGACAATGTTTCTTTTCTTCTTGAATATGCTTGTATCAGTCAGCTTTGATAACCAGTCATAAAGCTCGTTTCCAAAGCTAGCAAAAATTATCGCATGGATGTCTGTAATGATATGGTTTTGTAACCAGGCCTATGTACTTAGTTTAGGACTCCTGTTCTCTCATTTGGAAAACTCTTTCTGATTAGACCGAACCCACTCATTGAGTTTGTCTCTCATAGGCCGCCACTAGAACATCAATGCTCAGTTTGTTCAAAACCGGCAACGGAACCATTTGTTGGATTTCTTGGGTAGACCCGGGTTTACTATAATGTACCAACAACAC
Source organism: Pseudotsuga menziesii (assembly GCA_001517045.1). Taxonomy (NCBI): domain Eukaryota; kingdom Viridiplantae; phylum Streptophyta; class Pinopsida; order Pinales; family Pinaceae; genus Pseudotsuga; species Pseudotsuga menziesii. The sequence goes on along the minus strand of LPNX010720588.1, from coordinate 50,369 downwards.
CCCTAGCTCACTGGCCCTTTCAGCGACAGACCACAGAGCAGCCTGAAGTCTCACCCGAAGTGATTCTAATGGGTTGGTCAAGGACTCAAGTGTCTTGACCAGGTTCTGTATCAGCCTGTCTGTCTTGCAGCTCTTACAGCCTGCGAGATCTCTCTCTCTGCGACACACAACCTTCTCTTATGCGCAATGACTCTAGCCCTTATCGCATCTCCATGCCTCGTCCAACATGTAACTCCCTCCTACGCTATATTCTCAACCGCAGCACACCACAGCTCCTCTACTGGTGCGATATCGCCTCCCTGCGATATCCTATCGCTGCGGCTCTACGTAGTCAGTGTTACCCATGTCCGACTTATAGGACTCAACACACAAGGCTATTTACTCTATGACTCTTAACTATCTAGGATGAAACATAGATGAACTCTTATACAAAATACTTAAAGACTTTGCTTTCTTTTATCTTTAATAGTGTTGTAAGCTGAATAACGCATACATACATTAAACTGTAAACAAGGTTCATGTGCTAACCGATAGATGTAACAAATAAACACAACACATGAATCAATCGCATAACACTTGATTTTAACATGGTTCACCTCTAGGATGGAAGTTACGTCCACAGAACTGTGTTTCTATTATAGCTCAGGGAAGGTAAACATAGTTCTGTTGCACCGCATATGCCACTTGATATCTTTTGGGTAACTCCGCACACAGCCTGGAGCCCTTCTCTCTTATATCTCTTCTCTTCTCTATATTGCACCTCTTACAATATACTCTTCCCTCTCTATCGATCCCTGTGGATCATTACATGCATGCTCTATGAGCTAGCTACTCGTTACAGTAAGATAACTATAGATAATAACAGAACCAGAGCTTGGCTTTTACAACTTTCTAACAATGTCTAACTTGTCTAACTTCCCAACATGCCAATTATCTAACCTTTTACAATACAAAATATATCCCTTTATAGGTGTCCCGAAGATCTCGCCATTACAACACTATGGGCCTGTCCCAACAGTAACCTAAAAACCCTAACTGGTGATAGACGACATATGTGTACTTGAGGTAGCTGCTTTCTATCACACCACTACTCTCTGCAGTCTTCCATGCTTCCCAGCACTGACCATGGGTATCGGCGATGCTTCCCCTCACCACAGCTTCCTGCAGTCTTCCATGATTCCCAGCACTGACCATGGGTACCGGTGCTGCTTCCCACTTCTATCCTTCATCTTCAATAACTCGGCCTCGTTGCTCCTTTTCCTTTATGAGGGTATCTGAGCCCTCCTATCTTCGCCGTTGCCTTCAATGCAGTGGGTGAGCTCTCTCTTCTCGGTCGCTTAGGTACTGTTGTCTTCCTTGAATTTTCTTCCTTCTACGTCATGGTTTTTAGCTCTGCTCTGTAGCTAGAAACGTGCTACGATGTCGTAGCTCTACCTTATCTTCTCTTCTCCACCAAAACTATCTATCCACTAAACTCACAACTTCTTCTGTAGCTGCGGGACCCTGATCCAATAGAGAAGCTGAGCTCTAGTTCTGTTATTAGCTGTAGTTATCTCACTGAACCAATAGCTATCTCATCAAGCTGTATGTAACAATCCACAGGGATTGGCAAAGAGGGAAGAATATATTGTAGAGAAGCAATATAGAGGTAGAGAAGAGATCTAAGAGAGAAGGGCTCCAGGCTGTGTGCGGAGTTACCCAGAAGATCTCGAGCTGCATATGCGATGCAGCAGAACTGTGTTTACTTCCCCTGAGTTATAATATAGAAACATAGTTCTGTGGACGTAGCTTCCATCCTGAAAGTGAACCACGTAAAACCTCACTGTTATGTGATTGCGCTTATTTGTGTATCTGTCATTTATTTACATGAACTTTGCTTACAGTTGAATGTATGTATGTGTTATTCAGTTAGTAGCATTAGAGGAGGATAAATATAAGTTGAAGTCTTTAATTATTCTGTATCAGAGTTTGGCCACGTTTCACTCAATATAGTTAAGAGTCACAGTGTTAAATAGCCTTGTATGTTGAAGTCCCGTGAGTCGGACATGAGTAACTCTAAGTACGCTAAGCCGCAGCGGTAGGATATCACAGAGAGGAAATATTGCACCATCAGAGGATCTGTGGTGCGCTACGGTTAAGGATCTAGCATAGGAGAGAGTTACGTGTTTCCCAGGATGCGGCGATGCGATAAGGCTAGAGTCAGCGCAAGGAAGAGGATGTTGCGCGTCACGAAGAGAGAAAACTCATGGGCTGTGAGGAACCACGAGACGCACACAGGATACAACAGAACCTGGTCGAAGACACTTGAGTCTTTGGACAACCCATTAGAATAAATTTGGGTGAGACTTCAAGCTGCTCTGCGGTCTGTCGCCAAAAGTTCCAGTGAGGTACGGGTGTTGTTGGTACATTACAGTAAACCCGGGTCTGCCCATGGTAACCAACAAATGGTTCCGTTGTCGGTTTTGAACAAACTGATCACTGATGTTTTGTTGGAATCCTACTAGAGAAGAAATCCACCAGTGGGTTTGGTCTAAGGAGAAAGAGTTTTCTGAACGAGAGAACAGGAGTCCTAGACTGAGTAAAGAGGACTGGTTACAAAAACATATCTTTACAGACCTGCATAAGATATTTTTTTCGACCTACGAAAACAAGCTTTACAACTGGTTATCAAAGTTGACTGATACAAGCATATTCAAGAAGAAAAGAAACATCGTCTGGACAATGGAGCTGATCCAGACCGTGAAGAACCTTGATAATTCCCTCATGAAGACAGTATAATTCTAGCTTGTGAGTATGCTAGAAGGCTTCGTCACAGAGTTTGCAGTTGAGCAGAGAAAAAGCTTCAGCGAGGATGANAATATTTAAACTTGTCCATTAAGATGTTATTACATGAAAAAGGAACAATGGATCTAGTTTCAGATGAATAAGTAAAGATAGTAATGTCACAAGACTTTGAAAGTAATTTTGATGACATTGGACGTACACGTAGTGGAAAGAAATATAAAGTAGATTTCAGATATCCCATATTTGAAGACAGTTCAGATAATACTAGACAACAGAGTCATAGTACCATAGAAAGAATAGAAGGGGGTATCCCTTACCACCCTTACACCCTGCAGAAATAGACCGGGACTTAGAGCAATCCCGTAGGAACTCCATCCAGTAGCTCGTAGACAATACATACTACCACTACATCACCTCCACCTACATCGCCGAGTGGTAGTAACATAAGAAATCAACATCCACCATGTAGAAATAGAATGCGGGATGATATGAAACTACCTATCTTTAAGGGTACAGGGGTAGAGGACCCAGAACAACATTGGTTTCTATGCGAATCCATGTGGACCATTAAAGCAATCAATGACGATAATATTAAACTTGTACAGTTCGTCACCACCCTAAGAGAACGAGCCTTAACATGGTATATGAAGTATGCCACAGTGGTACCCAAAACACTTATCCAAGTCAGGACTGCCATGATTAAAGAGTTTAAGAAACCTAAGTTTGACTCACAGTGCATTACAGAGCTCAAAGACATTAAGCAGTTACCTACAGAGTCAGTGTGGGACTTTGATCAGAAATTCAAAGCCCTTATAGACCAAGTCAGCTTTGAGTTTGCGTTGGAGCAGCATAAAGAATGGTTTATTGTAGTGCTGCTCCCTCACATCAGAATCCCATTAATGCAGTAGAAACTCCAAAAATATGATGATGCGTTGGAGATGGCGATGAAACTAGAGGCTTCACCTCTAGCTGAGACTAGTACAGGCATGGAAACTTTACAAAACCAGTTGGCTAATCTCACGTTACAGTTGCATGAGATTAAGAAAGGGAAAGAGGTTGCACAAGACATATGGTGCATAAGGTGTAAAGCACAAGGCCATACTAAAGACAACTATGTAGTATTTGTAGAATATCTAGCAACGGGGGATCCTAACCCCTTACCACAGACCCACGGGCCGTGGTGTGAAATATGCAAAATGCGAGGACATTCGCCTCAGCAGTGCCCTCTACTTCAGAAGTACGTGCAGACACCTAAGAACTTATACTGCGTCTTCTGCAAGTCTATAGGTAATGACGAACATGATTGTCAAGCCTATGATCTCATGGTCGGGAGAAAAAAAGACTTGTATAGAGTCCAATAAGAGACACAGGGTCCAGCAGCAGGACCACAGCATGATCTGACTTATGGTGGCTATGGAGGAGGATTTAGAGGATGAGGACGTGGAGGAGGCTTTGGCTATGGAGAAGGCTTTGGCCGTGGTCACGGACCAGTCACTTGTTACAACTGTGGAGTTGTAGGACATTATGATAGGGACCGCCAGAGCCCCACCACCACATGTAACTATTGAAAATATTAGGATCATGCTATAGAAGAATTTCCTACCTTGATAGCTAAGATCAGAGAACCTAAGCCAGCAATACACCAGAACATCCAGCTTATTGCTGCTGAGCAGGAAGAACCAGAACTAAGAGTCAACATTCTGACTCACAACGGTGCTTCCACCAGTGGGACATTGCAGGATACTGAAAAGAACACAGGTCAGGAGTGTGTGTGTAGAGCTCCTAACAAAGAAACACCACTTGACCTATAGAAGAATAAATAGACATTTCAGGAAGCTAAGACTTTCTTTGATAACCCTATGCAATTAGGATCGCAGGTACCGTCGTCTAGGGGCATACCATAGCAAGCACCTTGTGGCATTAGCCCTATATAAATATCGCAGGCTACCACATCGGGCACATGTGACGAGGATGAGTTGAGAGGAAGTGTACAATCCTTCCTGCGGAGTTGTTTAAAACTTGTAAGAAATGAGCAAGCTCTATCAGAGAACTTCAGCACATCATAGATCAGTGTCATCCATCCTCTTCCATGAGCAGTGCACAGCACACTGTTCATAGCATTATGGGACACACAAGAACAGGAAGAGAGATGCGACTCACAGCACAGGTTGGAGAATTTGAAATGGATGAGGTGATCCTAGATCTAGGATCAAGGGTAAATGTTCTGACTAAGCAGACATGGGAGCATATGGGTAGCCCTAATTTAGTCAGATCGCCTATCCATCTGAGATTAGCTAATCAGCAATGGGTATCACCACTGGGTTGATTACCATAGGTACCAGTTGACATTGACGAAGTTCACAACTCTGCGGACTTTGAAGTTATAGAAATCATTGGCGATAGTAGACCATATCCAGCATTACTAGGAATTGATTGGGCGATCGGTAACATGGCCATTATCGACCTAAAGAGAAGACAAATGACCTTTGAGGACGCACAGATCTGGGTCATCGCACCGTTAGATCCTCTTCAAGGTTTGAGATACATTGAACCTATCCGAGCAGAGGAAGAGGCACGTAACATGGAGAGTCTCTATCAGATGACTCCGAACCAGAGTGACTACATCAATCCAACCGTAGAAGGGAACATTAGTTGGAGATGCGACAGCTCATGCGCATCAGATTCGGATGTTGTTCTAGAGAACTGGTAGAACAGACTTCACGAAGTCTCAGCACGCAGATGTGCGTACATGACTAAGTCACTACGATGGATTGGTGCAAAGATCAATGAGATTCCATCATTTCATGGTCTAACAGATATCCAGGACTTTCTCACGCAGTTCAAACAAAAAATTCCTCACGAGCAGAGGATCGCATCTATGGACCTTGTAGTACGAGCCACACCTGCAAGATGGTGGTATGCACATAAAGAGAATATTGCATCATGGGATAATATTAAGAGATTGATCACGTTCATATTCTCTACCGGCAGAGAGTATGTCCAGTAGAAATACATAGGAGAAAGTGACCCTAGGTCACATATTCAGACATGTTAACAGAATTGGTCGGACATTCTCGAGGATGAATGGGTTCACCGATTCATTCACACTTTGGACACAATTCCAAGGAAATGGTAGATAAATACTGAATTGCGCAAGGGAACGACTACATGGCCACTTATGATAGACAAATTTCTACTCACCTTCTCTTTTGAATCTGAGTATCCAAGTGTTGATCAGGCCCTAGATGTAATAAAGATTAAGATATTTGAGGATCGTACCCTATCAGTACATACTCAACCAGAGTGGGCCATCCAGTTAGAAGATGCGCTCAAGTGCTATAACTTCGCAGCAGATCCAGAGGAAGAGGATGAGGATCCTCACAACATCAACATTCTGGAGTCAGAGGGGACTCACGATGTTGATGGAACAGAGTTAGAAATTCCAGCAATCATAGAGCCGATCAAGATTAAAAAGATCAATATTGGCACAGACACAGAACCAAAGTTTGCCTCTATTGGAGACTATTGGAATGATGAAATAGTTGGGCAGATTGCAGATTTGCTACATGACTATCAGGACCTATTTCCCACCAAGTTCATAGAGATGAAGGGAATAGTTGGAGACCTAGGAGTAATGAGGATACCATTGAAGGAGGATGCCAGACCAGTTAAGTAGCGTCCTTATAGATTAAATCCGTGCTATAAAGAAAAAGTTAAGGATGAGATCGATAAGATGCTAGTAGTAGGCATCATTGAGCCCGTAGAAGAAAGCGAATGGGTTATCCCCATGGTCGTAAAAGAAAATAAAACCAAAGGAGACATCAGGATCTATGTCTATCTGCATAAACTCAATGATGCATCACTTCATGATCCATTTCCGACACCGTTCACTGATGAAGTGTTAGACAATGTGGGAGGACAGGAGGTCTACTCCTTCACTGATGTCTTTTCAGGCTATCACCAGATCAGAATCCATCCAGAAGATCAATCTAAGACCACCTTTGCAACATAATGGGGCTCATTCCAGTATACGGTAATGCCCTTTGGTCTTAAGAATGCACCAGCTATCTTTCCTAGAGTAGTAGTTGTTGTATTTAAAGAATACATCCATAAATTCCTATAATTTTATTTTGATAATTGGACTGTATTTGGATTAATTGAAAAGCACATAGGATATTTGATACTGATGTTAGAGAAATGTAGGCAGTACCAGATTTCTCTAAACTTGAAGAAATGTATATTTTGTGCACCATTCGGTATTTTGTTGGGTCACATCATTTGCATGCAAGGATTTATGGTAGATCCCACAAATATTGCAATCATTGTAAATCTCCCAGCACCCAACTCAGTCAAAAAACTGAGGATAGTACTTGGTCATACCGGGTACTAAAGAAAATTCATCAGGGGCTACGCAAAGATTACAGCATCGATGGAAAAACTGTTAAAGAAAGATGTAAAATTCCTATGGAATAAGGAATGTCAACAGAGTCTAGACACACTTAAATAGAATATGGTTACAACACCCATCTTGGTATTTCCATACTAGACTAAGTTGTTTCATGTACATGTGGATGCATCTGGCATCGCACTAGGGGTTGTTTTAACGCCACCAGGAGAAGGAGGTATCAATCATCCTATCGCATACTCCAGCAGAAAGCTATTGATAGTAGAAAAGAACTACACCACGACAGAAAGAGAAGGCTTAGCTATGGTGTATGCTCTACAGAAGTTTAGGCACTACCTGTTCGGTGCCTCGTTCAAGATGTTTACTGACCATTCCACATTGAAGTATCTGGTTAATAAGCTAGTGTTAGGGGGAAGAATATGCAGATGGTTACTCTTACTTCAGGAGTATGATGTTGAAATCATTGTGAAACCAAGCAAATTGAACGCTGGACCTGATCATCTGTCGTGGATAGACTCAGGAGAAGAGCCAAGTAACCTAGAGGACAATTTGCCAGATGCACAATTGCTTTCTATCCAGATCGCAGACGAGTACTATGCTGATATCATTCACTTTCTCACAACAGGATTGGCACCTATTGAGTTTACTAAGCATCAAAAGAAGCAGTTTGTTGTTAAATCAACCAACTTCACCCTGATCGCAGGACAATTATACAAGTTAGGTCCAAATGAAGTCCTGCGCAGATGTGTGATTCCGCATGAAAAAGAGGCTATTATCAGAGAGGCACATTCAGGTACCACAGAAGGTCATTTCGTAGGAAAATCGACTGCGCAGAAAATTCTAGCTGCAGGATTATGCTGGCCTATGATACACAAAGACACTAAGAACTTTTCCAAATGCTGCGATATCTGCCAGAGGGTAGGAAAACCCTCGCGACGAGATGAAATGCCACTGCGACGGAAGATTACACTGCGTGCATTTAACAAGTGGGCTATATACTTTGTGGGTCCTATCAACCCACCAGGAAAATGAACTGGTGCGAGGTATATCATCACTGGAACAGAGTACCTCACCAGGTGGGAAGAGGCCAAAGCAGTAACAAATTATGATGCTGCTACAGCTGCACAGTTCCTTTTTGAAAACATTATCAGTATATTTGGATGCCCAGTAATTTTGATGAGTGATCAAGGCAAACATTTCTTGAATCGCACCATTGAGGCCTTGATGGAATAATTCCAGATACAGCACCATAAGAGAACTCCCTACCACCCGCAAGCTAATGGTACGGTGGAGGCCTTTAATAAGATTTTAGAAAATGCTCTTACTAAGATCTGCAATAGCCAAAGGAATGATTGGGAGCTCAGAGTTAACACTCTATTATGTGCATATAGGACTACCTGCAAGAAACTTACAGGACACACACCTTTCAGCTTGGTGTATGGACAGGAGGCTGTTATGCCTATGGAGTATATTCTTCCCAGTTTAAGAATTGCTCAGATCACCAGGATGACTGATACAGACACAATGCATGAAAGGCTAGCGTAGCTGCTTGCCTTAGAGGAAGACAGATTCATCGTCGGATTCCATCAGAAAGTGCAGAAGGCATGAGAGAAAGCTTGGCATGATAGACACATTAAGAGTAAGACCCTTCAGATCGGAGACCTAGTACTCCTCTATGACAGTAAGTTTATTAAGTTTCTAGGGAAGTTCAAGATGCATTGGTTAGGGCCATATCAGATACAGCAAGTTACAGAGGGAGGTGTCGTTCATCTCAACAAACCGAATGGGGATCTTCTTCCCACATTGATTAATGGAATTAGGCTTAAGATCTATAGTGATAGCCACTCCACCTCTCAACCCTAGCTTAGATAGCTTAAGTGGTGCAGATGTCCAGTGTAGTTGAAAGGAGGCATCGCACCGGGAATTATTCTACACCGACATGTATTCTAAGTATAAGGAATCACATAAGGATGGTTCATTTTGCGTAAGTCTTAAGCGGCTTGTGAATGAAAAAAAAAGCGCTTAAGTTTGTTTTGAGCAGGTGATGCGGTGGAGCATCGTAGAAACGCGATGTTTCTCTGTGCCACGTACCCAGTTTGACAACACAACAGAGGGCTAGTCAAGTCACCTTCTGACAGGTAGTTAATGAAGAAATGACTGGTATACCTTACCGTAGATTTGGCAACATCATAATTAATTTTCCAGATTTGGTAAAATCTTCGATGAGACCAGCACCTTGCACACACATGTCGAGGGAAACGTGATCGGATTTCAGCACTCAATGAGGATCCGGATGACGGTTGTTGTCTCATCCATGCAATTAATATGACCGATGGGTTCAACCTAGATGACCGTTGCGTCCGGGATTATTGCCTTGGGCATAAAAGCAGGAATTATTCACTCAGGTTACATTTGCAAAGACCCGAGAGCTATAGAGTAAGTTATTGAGTTTCCCTGTGCAGAGCTAATTCCATTACAGAATGCTGTGATTTCCATAATTCACATCCATTGCCCATCCAGATTATTCCACCGAGTGGCTTCTGTCCGAGGAGGAACCTATAGAAGCGATTTTGAAAAGGTTCGAACAGGGTGGCCTTACTGCTGCTATGACAACACCGCCTAAGGGTGTCATGCCAAGTTCATCACAGACCAGACAACTGCCAAGGATGAGGATTCAAGTGCAGGATGTAGAAGACATCATCAAAGTCTCTACTGAAGAGAAGAAGAAAGACGAGCTGATCACTGAAGATAAGAAAGTAGAGAAGAAGCCTGATAAGAAGAAACCTACAGGCAGGAAGAAAGTAAAAATGAGATCTAAGAGAGAAGGGCTCCTGAGTGTGCGTGTGAAGTTTCCCAGAAGATCTCATGGAAAGAAGAAAGGACCAAGAAACAGGCATCTGAGACACAGAAAAACAAAAGGAAAAGGGAAAGGAACGAAGCAGAAATTCATCATGCAGAAAAACGCTTGTTCTCGGAATGGAATTCAACGCCTGTGTAGTTCTCGTAAGCACGGATCCAGACTGAATGAAATGTTTGAGAAGGCTGGAAGATATAGATTCCTATTTCTATTGTGATAAAATTTCTAACCCAGATAAAGAGGAAAGGATATCTGTGGAAGCCTTCTCAACACCTAAGGATCATTAGAAGCCTCGCAAGCAACGAGAGCAAGAGCATGACAATGAGGGAAGTAAAAATTTGTGAGACCTAAAAATGAAGCTTATAGAAGCCGATGCCAAAGATGATAGAAATCAAAACAAGTAGAAATGAAATTGATGCAGCAGAGGTGTTGTACAGGATAATGCACCTAATAACCTTAGGTTTGGGGTTACCAACATACTCAGTTACTTGCAGAAAATTTGACTTCTAAAGTGCAGAATAGGAAATAGGAGGGTAGAAGGACTTACTTGTCGAATGAAGGTCGATCCTTGCTATTCTCTTCCTCTCTGCTCCACTTCCAAAGTCTTCAGGATAGTTCCTCTTTCACCTGTCAAAAGACACTCTTCCAGATACAAGATGATTCATATATATATAAGCAAGTTAGGCAAATCAAATATTATACTGAAGCATAAACATTTACCAATCTAAAATACATGAAACATAGATGGAAGAAGTGATCTCCTTATTATCAATAATGGAAAGAGTTTAGGTTACAACCCAATGTCTGAGACAAGGACTCCTCTGCAACCAAAGGATTCTGAGTTCAACTGCTCCAAAGATTTCTATATACAATCCACCAGCATAACTTTGCTCTCCAAGTTTTTTCTTATCAAACACCCTCCCCAAGGCTTGTATTTATATGGGTGAAATAAGGTAGTTCTCGAAGGTTGGGGAAGTTGTGGCAGTTGAGGAAATTAAGTTAAATGAGTTAACTAATCTCCAATCAATGAGTGTTTTAGTGTTTAAATATTGAGAAACACATACGCGGGTATGTAGAAGGGCAACCCGCGTATGATACGCGACTTAATATAAAAGCAACCCGCACATATATGTATACGTGACTTGCTACACCCGAGACTCGTGAATGATGCACAAGTTGTATTAAAGGAAAGTTGTGAATGCACCTCAACATAGCCAAATGACAAATTGATTAGGTGGATGAAAGGAAAATGTATTCTAGCACAAGCCAATCTATAGTGTTAAGGAAAAACCTCTATCCATAAGTGTCCTTTTGTGTGCTGACATGAGGGATATCAGTAGTCGGATGGAGAGGTGGCACTCAGGTGTATAATAGATTCCCCCTAATGTGTGAGGTTAGAGGGAAGCGGTGGCCGAAATACATTATAATATTTAACTCTAGACAACTCAGAAATCCAATGGAGTAGAGAGAGTACCTGAAACAAATACATAATAATGTCATATACAAAGTTACATCGGAGGATGCTATGTTCAATTTACTGGAACACTAGATCCTTTACAATATTTGAGTACATCATATGATATGGGTAAAAACCACGTATATTACAAAGGTGGATCAAAACCACAATACAATAATGATGAGTCTTCAAAGATCTGGAAGCTGGATATCAGAATAGAACATAGTCTTGCGCAACTTAGCCCAAAGGGAGGGACTAAGGTCTTCATAAAGGATCCCAAAGAACCAGTACAATCCAAGCCATGTGAATAAGGGTAAGTTGAAGTCGAACATGGAGAGGATTCGACAGTTTGTCAACCAATAAGTGATAATTGACAACTGAAGCAAAGGAATTCACCAATGATGAAAGTGAATCCAGAGGTACTGTCGTCAAACTCTAGGTCATCGCCATCAGGAAGTACTGAAATGGAACCATGCTGTGATAAGGAAGGTAATAGATCCTCCAACGGATCACAAGAGTGACTAGGAACTGGGCAAAAGAAGGGAGACACAAGTAAATGGATAACAAATATAACAGTGATGGGATCAGGCTATAGATCAAACTTTGGGAAGAATCCTTGAACAGTGAGCACAACACAGAGATGAACCAAGGCAGCGTACAATGGATAGATAGAACAACTAGACCTATCTGTCATGTAGGAGACATGATCAGATTCCCCAGGTATAATGGACAAGAGGAGGAGTCAGAAACTCAAGGTGATAGTTGAACAAAGGTGTGCACTGAAACATGGATATCGGAAAGCAAAGAGTGTTGTGTTCAAGGATGACATGTTGCCATTACTGAAAACAAGAGAAAACTTCTTCCTTACCTTCCCTGTTAAGTTTTAACGAGTCCAGGAAAGCCAACTCGGTTCCCTCTTCATTTTTTAACAATCTTGAAGAGATGGGAAAATAATGCTTGATAGTGACACTGATTCGTGGATTTAATGAACCCAAACTAGTACATGCTCATGCGATATTTTCACATTTAGAGAGTCTGAAAATGCCAAAGAAGACTCCAAAGGAGTCCTTTTTCATCCAATTTAGTCTCCTGAGGCTGAAAAAGTATAAAACAAACCACAGAAGAACTCTCTTAACTTCCGAAGAAGAAAAGGTGAACCTTTTTCGTACTTAGTCAGGAAGGTCCAAAAAAGGTTAAATTACCACCTACCCAACGCTCCTTCCAGAACAGCATAAAATAGCTTGAGTTTTACGAGTGTGAAGGAAAGCAAGATCACTCGAAAAGACCCATTCGGTTACGAGAAATGGGGCTTACAACAATAAACTCATTGCTTTGTTCTTGAGTGTTTAATGAGCATGACAAAGACACAAAGTACACTCAGAATCTTTTTCATGTTTGGGTCCAGAGCATGAAAAAGAGAAAACTAAGCTCAAACCGGGTGTTCCTTTTCCGTAAATTTAGTCCCTCAGGTCCGGAAAAGTGATAAACCTATACCAGAGAATACTCTTCTCAATTATGAAGAAAAGAGAGTGATCCTTTCTCGTATTATTCCACATGGTCCGAGAAAGAGATAACCTACCACCAATGCGGATGCCCATTCACATATTTTTAACGAGCTTGAACGGACGAGATAACTCGGTAGTCAAGTTTGTGTTGAAGGAGTCAGACCTGGGCCTAAAGAAACTCCATAAGGGCAGGGAGTCCTATAAAGGGATAGCTTGTAAAAAGAGATTCATAAGAAGCTCTATTTGGCATGAAAAATAGCTATAAGGAAACCCCTGGGCCTGAAACAGCAACGGCATGAGTACCAAAGGATGACAAGGGCATATAAGGATGATACTCAGGAAATAAGGACCCTAGCCACGGAAGAACAATGGTAGAGACAAGGGAATAATGGCTTAGGATACCATAGCCCGTGGAAAAATGTTGCATACTAAGGTTAATGTGAAGTGATAAAATTCCAACATGTGTTGGAAAGAGAAAAAACCACCCTATAGAAGCATCAACACTTTGTAAAATTTGGTAAACCTATTCCAAGGCACAAATAGGGTGATATTAGTCAATTGACATTTCAAACTATATAAAAAGACCCACTTTATGAAATATTATTTCTATAAATAGCTTGAAAAGTAAAACATTTCTCACCATTTGAACTTTTTGAACCAAAAAGGAAAGTTTACTCTCTATCTTTGATCGATCGTCGTGGACAATTGGACCGTCGGAATTGGAAACCGTCAGCTTCAGGTAATTCTACACCCTAAGCTCGTCAATTTGATCCAAACAAATATTAAAATTAATGGTTAATTCAGTATTTATGAGCATCCCAAATATATATCAGTGGGCATGCGCGGGTTGCCAAGCGTAATAGTCGCGCATACGCATTTCATATGTGGGTTGTTCAATAGGAGAGTCGCGTATGCCTCGCGACTTGCCAAAATGAACAGTCGCGTATGCTGCGCTAAGTGGCATAAGTTTAAAAATAGTCAAAACATTTAAATTTTTATTATGAAATACTTAATCAAATTGTTGATATTTTCTAGGAAAAATATGGTGCTGGAGTGGAGGGAAAGAGAACATGAAACAATGGATCAAGCGGCGCTCCAAAGCGTGCCCACAATACAAGCTTTGAGGACTTGCGGGCTGCTGAATTTCTTTTGTATCTCGCTCATGCGGGCCAATGTCCACATTCTAGAGTTCATGGTCAATTACTGGGACCATGAGTTGGGCATGTTCAATATTCACGGTGAGACCTTCGATTTGACCGTGGAAGATATCTATTTCATTACCGGGTTATCACAACGGGGAGCACCGGTGAATCTGGAGGGCACTAGGAGGAGTGGGGACCCCTTGAGTGTCCAAAACTATGTGGACATATTCTTTATACTGGGTACTCAGAAGAAAGGAAGCAGCATTCTTATTGTAGACATCCATGATTTTACTCTCCAGGTACTCGCTAGTACCATTTTGAGACTTGCAGGATCATCAGGGTTACATGTGGCCACCAAGAACCAGATGAGGGTGGTGGTTGATTGCTTTAGAGGTTCCCTCTATGATTGGTGCTCGAGAGTCCTCCCCATCATGAAGAGGCAACTCTCGGACTCTATGAGAGGAAGATGCAAGAAATTTAGTTATGGCAGCATACTATTAGCGTTCTTATTCAAGAGGGTACTAGCTATGAGCCCTGCTATACCATTACAGGTCCGACATCCCCATCAGCCGAGGCTCATCCTGTGGGGAGACATATTCCTTTGTCATGGAGGAGGAGATGTTGTACACAGCGTGTATGATGATGAATTTTACATATGGTGGGAATGACAGCTGCCAGCATTGGAGCAGTTTCCATACGCCGGGATGGATTTATGAGGTGATCCCGACCTAGTCCTCCCTCCGGGAGGAATGTGGGGCGAGATGGGTAAGTAAAATTTTTTAATTTTTTATCATTATCAAATTTTTATGAATTTTCAAATGATAGGATATATACATATGTACAAGTATTAATCCAAATTATATGTCAAAATGCAGATATTGGACCGGTCCGCCCTGAAGGGCACCCACGAATGTCTGTCCATCCAGTTGTAGGAGGAGACCCAGGATTAGTCCGAGTACTAGAGGGAAAGATGGCCAGGCTGACCCAGTGAGTACCGATGATATGTATTGAGCACATACCTACAACCATGTAGGAGTTTGCTGTAGGGGTTCCACCGGTTTGGCTGTGGCTATTCAGACGAGTAGCTAGAGCAGTACTTGTGTATAGAGATGCGGTGGAGGCTGCCGAAGCTGAGGAGGCTGAGGAATCCAGGGTGCATAGGGATCATGGGGACCAAGGAGGTCCTAGTGGCCAGGGCGGCCAGGCTTAGACCTAGGGCATTTTGATGGAGTATGATCCACATTTTGTATATTTTTTATATGACGGGATCTACGGATCAGACTCGACCTGTCTATGACAGATATTTACATATATATATATATATATATTGTGTTTGGTTGTCAGTTTATTTACAAGTGTTTCTTATATGTTTGCTGTATAATTTTATAAAATGTGTGTGAGATGCCAGTCCAAAATATAATTAGCATATGCATCAGTTAATGAATTTTGGTTTTGTGGAATATGATTGAAAGTAATAACTTCAAAATGTCTTTCCAATAAATGTATTTGCATGAATTGACGTAACAAGGTAGGATTACGCACCTGATAAGATCGATTGAGCTGGGAAACAACCAACTGAGAATCCAAATGGACCTCAAGCTGGGTAATTCCTTGTGACAAAGCATCCCATAAGAGCTCAATAATGGCCCTATACTCAGCAACATTATTAGAAGCAGGACCTAGGCAAGCGCCTCCCGCGGCAACAAGCTGTCCTAAGGGAGAATAGATAACCCATGCTGCCGAAGCCAGGTTACAAGTGTGACGGTTGCCGCCATCAGCGAAACCTACATACATCTCAAAAGACATCTGCAACAACCAGCAGATAGTATAAAAAACAAAACTGACAACCTAATGTACATAAAAATACATACACTAATATACAAGAAAAAGTGCTAAGCCTAAGCGTAGTACTTCTTCAGGTAGAGCCCATTTCTAGGATCAAGCAGCTTATTCCCATCATAATCCACTAATTCATATGCACCTTTACTCAATAATTTTGACACGACATAGGGTCCTAACCACATGGCCTTGAATTTTCCTGCCCCCAGAGGCTCTTTATCTTGGTCCCGGAGCAAGACAAGTTCCCTTCAGAGAAAACCCTAGGTTTGACTGTTTTATCATATTGAGATTTAACCCTATTTTTATGAGCCTGATTTGTAGTCAACACATCTCTATGTTGTTCATCAAGATGTTCTAAATGGAGCAACCGTTCATCAAGCTCAGTCGTATCAGGTAGCACATGAATAGCTATTTGCAAGGATGGGATTTCGCATTCAATCGGCGTAATAGCTTCCACCCCGTGAACGAGTTGGAAGGGGGAAAAACTCGTAGCAGTATTGACATTGGTTCAATAAGCCCAAAGAGTAGGGTATAACATGATGTTCCAATTTGAGCGGGCTACATCAATAGTACGTTTAAGAATAGTTTTTAAAGTCTTGTTTACAGCCTCAACCTGACCATTTGCTTGCGGATAGTATGGAGAAGAATGTTCTTGTCGGAATCTGAGCATGGTGGTCAGTTCTGTCATCATGTGATTTTGAAAATGACTGCCATGGTCAGTGAAAATCACTTTGGGAATACCAAACCTAGCAATAATCTGATTAAACATGAAGAAAGCCGCTATTTCCCCATTGTCTTTGAAAGTAGGCATTGCCTCTGCCCATTTTGTGAAATAGTTGACAGTGACAATGATGTATTTATGCCCCCCAACCGAGGCTGGGTTGCATGTCATATAATCGATCCCCCATTTCATGAAGGGGCCTACTGAGACAACTAGAAACAAGGGAGCAGGATGTGACCACATTTTCCTGGTGTATAGCTGACATGGATGATAGCGTTTCACTGCTTCCACACAATCTTTAAATATGGTGGGCCAAAAATAACCGGCACGTAATATATTCTAGGTCGTTGATAACCCAGATAAATGACCCCCACACTCTCCGCTATGGGAATCATTTAGGACAATCTCCGCTTCCTCATGAGTAAGGAAACGACGCAAGATGGAATCTACCCCTCGTCAATATAATGTATCTCCTATAATGAGGTAGTTTTTAGCATGAAGGCGTAACTTACGTCGGTCTTCCCTAGAGTAAGCGGTAGGATACTTCAAAGTCTAGAGATATATAAGAATATATCCGTACCAAGGGTCAGAGGTGGCTATTAGAAAGATGTGCTCATCTGGGAATGAGTCATCTTCAATCACTACATATTCTTTCGTAGGAAATTCTGCTATAAGCTCGGCAAAAACTAAGGACTTTTTGGACTTAGCTGATTGGAAAACCAAGTCAAACTCTTGGAGAATGACTATCCATTTGTTGAATTTTCCCCCAACAATCCGTCAGGATAAAACATATTAGAAAGGATTTACATCCACCACTATAGTAGTGGTCCTCAGTAAAATGTAGTGCCTTAATCTCTGTACAGCATAAACTACTGCTAAGGCTAACTTCTCGACATGGGAGTACTTAAGCTCAGGTCCAACCAAAGCAGGGCTAAGATAATAAACAACATGCTTAATGAGCTTGTCATCTTCCTGAACTAATACCACCCCAATGGTAGACTCCGATGTGGCCAGATATAATATAAAATACCTAGAATAATCTGGTGGGCGTAATAAAGGAGCCGACAACAATGCTTTTTTCAATGCCTCGAACGTGAGTTGTGCAGTTTCATCCCATACAAATGGGGTGTCCTGCTTGAGAAGGCGCATGAAACCTTTGGTGATCTTGGCATAATTAACGATAAAATGTCGAAGGAAGTTAGACTTTCCTTGTAGACTCTGAAGTTTCCTGAGAGAACGAGGAGGAGGCATATTTACAATGGCCTCAACTTTTAAAGGATCCACCTGAATGCCTCTACTAGAGATAATGAATCCAATCAATCTTCCTGACTCGATGCTGAAAACACACTTGTGGGGATTTAAGCGAATTTTATAGTATTTGCATCTCTCAAAGATTAACCGTAAATGATCTGGATGTTGGATCCTCTTGTGAGAATGTGTGGGAAGATCATCCAGGTATGGCTAGACAATGGCTTTTATGTCATGAAAAGCAAAGTTCATGGCTTTTTGAAAGGTTGCCCCTGCATTTTTCAATCTGAAAGGAATTTTCCTATACGCAAATGTAACCCAAGGGAAAATGAAATCTGTTTTATGCTGGCCTTCCGATTTGATTTGGATTTGATTGTATCCAGAGAAACCATCCATAAATGAGAATACCTCACTTCCCGCACATGCATCTATGATCTGATCAATAAATGGTGTGGGGTAGTTGTCCTTAGGACATGCTTTGTTAAGGTCTCTAAATTCCATACAAACATGAATAGTCCCTTGCTTTTTATCAATAGGAACTAGGTTGGACACCCATTCAGTCAAAGCTATGGGATATATGAAACCTGCTTTCAACAACTTTCAAACCTTTGCCTTCACAGCCACCGCTTTACGCGGGTTCACGGGGCATAATTTTTGTCGAACTGGCTTGGCATTAGGATAGGTTGGGATCTCATGTTGAACAATAGATGGATCTATGACTAGCATCTCCTCATATGACCAGGAAAAGATATCGTGGAATTCCTTAAAAAGGGTCGTATAAATGGCAATCTCCTCCGGAGAGCAATTTGCACCTATATAGATATTTTCCATGACATCTGGGTTTACAGAGATGTTGATCGATATAGTGGTGTAAATGTTTGCCATGTTCCCCTCGGCAAACACTCCTTCCCTAGGTAAAGGGTTGACAGGTGTATCAACATCATCCGACAGTCTCACATGAAACTCTTGGTTTTCTATCTTGCTTAGCTCTGGAAGGAAATAAGATCGGTGATGAAGATCCTCACGTATCTTATCACATCCACACATAGCTTCCAGAATAGATTCATCAAAAGGTAAAATGGTATCTAAGCAATCTATGGAATGTAAAGAGTTTTTCGCCCATGATGGCAAATAGGCTTCTTCCATATCGTCCGAGACTGTAAGAGGATTTGGAATGGGATCAATAGTGGTTTGGGTAATAGCTTGATACACCACTTCCACTGCTGATAAGGGCACTTCCAGTTCCTGGGGGGTTGGGAGAACCCAAGGATCAGTCCTATCGACAACCGAATCAATGGACTTCCCCACACTAGTAGAACCGATATAAAGGACTGGAGCTGGAATATCAAATGTGCCCATCAATGATGCGTACATTCCAGCCCCCAATATCTGTGCAGTAGGCTTGGCTTGATCAACCAATGGAACAGTGGAATCTTTAGACTCTAAGTGGCCTTTTCAGGTACAATCAAGTTGGTTAACAGTGACCACCTTTCCCTCATGTGGAAAAACCATGACACGAAAGACAACCGATGCAACAGCAGACATTGGATAAGTCCAATTCCTACCCAAGGAAAATTGTAGTGCAAGGGAGCATCAATCACTTCAACTTCAACAGACACTACTTTTCCTTCCAACTTAATCTCAAAATCCAGCAAGATACCATGTGGACGGAAATACCTTCCATCAAAAGCAGTAAGTAAAGTGGTTGATGAGACCAGCTCTGGGGATCCAAGAGATTTCCAATAGGCTAGGGACATAACACATGTAGAGGCTCCCTCATCAACAACTACTCATCCATTGGTCTTACCACCATGGACAACATCTATCGATAGGGATACATGGTAAGGGAGGTGAATTTTAACATCAGATAGATGGAATTTCGTTGTGAGACTCGAAGAGTCCATGCTACCTAAAGCTGCTAAGAGGGCATCCCGCTGAGCGGGACAACTTTGTAGCACCTCCAAAGCTGACATTGCACACGGTGTCTAAGCCAAGTCTTCAACCACAGAGTAATTGGAAGCGGCCCTAGCATTTGGGTTATGCAAAGTCTTCTTAAAGACCACTTTGGGTATCTTTGGCATTATTTCCGCAGGTTTCGCTATAGTGAGCGGGTTGGAAGGTTCACGTACAGCTTTACCCATATCAGGAGTCTCTTTCTCATAGTTTTTGTTCTTGGTTTGTAACAAAGTTTAGGATCTAACCATGTTGATATAATTGGGGTCAGGGGCAGCTTGAGTGCCCCCTGCTATGGTAGAAGCTGAAGCAGAATTCTAAACTTGGGGAAAAGGATCCTTCAGGACAGCCAATGGTTGAGCTTGGATCAGCTTCTGAGCTTGTTCAATGAGGGGACAAAGATGAGTAAGGTGGTCCCCTTGGCACAACTTACAAGGGAACTTGACTATCTTCTTTTCCTTTTTTCCCCCATTAGCATTGTTTGCGGGCTTTGGCTTGTTTTGATTTTGGTTTCCCTCTCCCTTTTTACCTTTCTTCTTCTTCCCGCCAGGATGCTGATTGCCCTTCGAAGAAGTTTGTGCAAAAACATTTTCAATTTGGGAGGATGGGGAATCCTTTGCTGCCTCCTCCATAGACTGTTTGATAGACAATTGGTGAAGTTGTTTTGTCAAAGACTCTACAGTGGGAGAATTCACAGACCCAACCACACCATCGGCATGGGGTCCAGGCTTGGGTTTCTTAGCCTCGTGCGAAGGCCTTGGTGCCTCAGGGATGATTTCATATAAAATCCCAGACTGTGAATAAATCAAGTCCAACTGCTGGGCCCTGAGTATGGCTTCTTCTTCACTAGTCACTCCTGATGTGGAGACATCCTTAGATATGTATGGCAACAATGACTTAAGGAACCACTCTAATAGAAACTCAGGAGGGATGGTGGCTTTGATAAGGCTCTTTCGCCTCCTCCACTCTTGGATATGATCTAAAATGTGGGGAGCCTTGTTTTGTCTAAAGGTAAACAACAAGTCCGTTCCAAAATCGTATCGGACCGGAAGCTGAAAGTGGCTAAGGAAAGAACTAGCCAAGTCCCAAAAACTACTAAAAGCAGCAGAAGGCAACTCAATGTACCATTTTGCCGCAATGCCTATCAAGGTCCTCTGGAACAACCTCAATCTCACTGAATCTTCATTCAATGAATTGGAAGAATACCATAAATGGAAGGTGGTGGCATGAGCCCCAAGATCTTCACCAGCCTTACCTTCAAACTTAGGGATGTCTGAGGGCAGTTTGGTGGGAACAGGTGGCCACAAGGGGTCATGCCTCATTGGGTCATTCATCAATTTTGATAAGTCTGGCAAGTTCAAAGTTGCCAGAAAAGGAAGTTTTGGCCTAACCGGGGTACTATATGTGCCAACTTGGGGATTAGAGGGGCCTGCCCCCGAATGCCCATGGGTAAAGGTGGGGTTTCCCCTAGCCACCAGTTGTGAAGTGGGAAGGTTTCTTTGAAATAGATTCCATCCGTAGGCTATAGGATTTTGGGTGGGAGGTGCAGTGTAAGTGGTTCGGGCCGTCCCCATAGAAGCTGGGGTCTGAAATATCGGAGCAGGTATCCCTCTGCTAAACAAAGAGAAGGGAGAGCTTGTGTATGGGACCGAAATAGGGGTTTGGAAGCTTTGCCCATAAGAGGTGTTTCCCCCAAACTGCACTCCAACATATGAAGGATATGGACCTACGTATGGACTGGATGGGGGAATGTGCCCCCCATTCCAAGGGAATCCTTGGACAAAAGCCAAGGATCTGACTGGACCACTCTGAGTAGTATAAGGGAAGGAAGAAGGAATTGTAGGTATACTGGGGATCCCAGTAACCATACCACCAGAAGTACCTCCTATGTTCAAGTGAACCGGTGGTTGGACCACCCGGCTCGCTGGAGTTAAGGGTGTAGAAGGTAAATTAGATCTAGGGGCACTAATTGGGGGAGGTAGTACCCCTTCAACTGGAAGGGTTGAGGTGAAAACAAATGGAATTTCTTCCGCAGAAGACATGAATCTACTCAAAGGGACACCTAACACTGGTGAACTAAAAGGTCTAACTTGAACGATCACAGGATCATTAAGATCAGTCAAGGGGGTGTTAAAATTTCTTGCAAATTTTTCAGTCTGCAATTGTTCTATCTCGACTGTGTCAAAATAAAAATGGTTAGCTATCAATTCTGGTTCACCAAGAACCTCACTTATCCTACTGGTTCAAAAGAACTGTCTGTGTCTAATCTCTTCCTTTGGGGTAAAGGTGGAGGCTCCAATGTGGTGAGAGGAGGAAGGTTTCTCAACCTTCTTGACCTTCTAACAAGTTGGTCCTCTAGAATTACAAATTTGACTAATCACACCCTAAGGCCAACTAAACACAAGAAAACCACAGAGCATACACTGAAAAGATCCTAAAGTCTCAAGAAATCAAACTAGGGTATAGAGATATACTTTCCTGAAGAAATCTGATGAACGATTACTTGGCGTCCTTGAGGTGGTTCTCAGGCACAAGCAGAGGAATCACCCACCACCCTCCTGCAATTTCCAAAAGGGTTACCTTCCAAGCCCATTCAAGGTGAACCAGAAATAACCTTCCGGTTTACCTAGGCATGAACCCTAAAAGACAAGAGACTAAAGGCTACCTTGGCAATACCAACAGTCTGGGGGGATAGTCATTAGCTGAACTCATATGCATGGGTAGGGTAGCTGAGCCCGAAAATATGTCTAGGACAGAATCCCCAGATGCGCAAAAGTTCTGGGTTATGCTTTAACAAGGATTCAGAGGGCTATCTCCTCTGTCCAAGCCTCCACGCGGCCTAGTGCTTAACTCCCATTTGAGAGGAGCTTCCCAGATACAGTGATAGAGTCAAGGATTTACCTAATGAAAGATCCACTACGTCTGAGTTTATAACTTGTGGGAAGTTTACACTCCCTAGCCCACAAGTCTAGCCTAAGCTAGTAGGTGAAAGGCCCCTAAAAATAAAAACTTACTAGTAAATTTTAATTTATGCGTTTATTTTAGAGGGTTGTTTCTTACTCAAGAGAAAATGGAATTGATATACTGTATGGTGTTTTGACTCAGCAAGAAATAAATGAAAGTAAAAGGTGTATTCAAAGGAAACTACTACTATAAAATAAACTTCTTTTCATTTTTTCAAATATATATTGATGAACTGAATGCAACTATGAGAGAAACTAAGCCTATATTTTGTATTTTTGAAATGATATTTTTAAATTGAAAGTAAACACTACTTATGCAAAAAGACAATGCAAAAAGCTTAACAATGTTTATTTTTTCCTTTTAAAAATACTCAAAAATCTACTATGCATCTACAATGCACTATGCTTGAGTAAACTTGAAACTTATGAACTATATAAAGACCACAAACAGAAGCAAACAGGCTGACAGAACCAAAAGACCAGAAAGAAAAGTAGTCTAGGAACCCTAGCTTGGGTGCAAACAATGAGAAATATCATTGCAAACTTAAAAAAGGCAAGTGAAAACCAGTAAGTGTTAGAAGGCAGACTGGAAAAAAAGAGCCCAAGACCCTGATCACTGATCTGGACTAAGACACTTAAACCAACAACCCAAACAGGCCAAATACTTCAGGATGCAAACAGTAAATAAACCAAGTACAAGAGACTCAAGGGCTTTCAAAAAGCACTAAGGGCGATCACCTGATACATTCAAACAAGGTACTCAGCATTTATAAGGAAAATCTAGTCAGAAAATAGGGATTATAACAAGAAAAGAACAAGCAAACTTTTACTCAACAATCCCTACTTCCAGGAGTACATGCGACTGTCTATAAGGGCAAGTCGCAAATGATACGCGACTGTCTATAAGGGCAAGTCATGAATGCAACTCGATATACACGACTGTTCAGTAGACAACCCGCGAATGGGTATGAAAATTTTCTTAGAAACAAGAAAAAGACCCAAAGACTTTCAAACACTGAATCAAGTAAGAACCAGGATGAAAAATCACAAACAGACTACCAAGCAAACACTGGTCAAGAAGACAGAAATGACCTACAGCAGTCTAGGCACTCCCCATCGGAGTTGCTAGTTCTGTTGTACAGGATAATGCACCTAATAACCTTAGTTCTGGGGTTACCAACATACTCAGTTACTTGTAGACAATTTGACTTCTAAAGTGCAGAATAGGAAATAGGAGGGCAAAAGGATTTACTTGTCGAACAAAGGTCGATCCTTGCTATTCTCTTCCGCTCTGGTCCACTTCCAAAGTCTTCAGGATAGTTCCTCTTTCACCTGTCAAAAGACACTCTTCCAGATACAAGACGATTCATATATATATAAGCAGGTTAGGAAAATCAAATATTATACTGAAGCATAAAAATTTACCAATCTAGAATACATGAAACACAGATGGAAGAAGTGATCTCTTTATTATCAATAATGGAAAGAGTTTAGGTTACAACCCAATGTCTGAGACAAGGACTCCTCTGCAACCAAAGGATTTTGAGTTCAACTGCTCCAAAGATTTCTGTATACAATCCACCAACATAACTTTTCTCTCCAAGTTTTTTCATATCAAACACCCTCCCCAAGGCCTGTATTTATATGGGTGAAATAAGGCAGTTCTCGAAGGTTGGGGAAGTTGTGGCAGTTGAGGAAATTAAGTTAAATGAGTTAACTAATATCCAATCAATGAGTGTTTTAGTGTTTAAATATTGAGAAACACATATGCGGGTATGTAGAAGGGAAACCCATGTATGATACACGACTTAATATAAAAGCAACCCGTGCATATATGTATACACGACTTGCTACACCCGAGACTCGTGAATGATGCGCGAGTTGTATTAAAGGAAAGTCATGAATGCACCTCAACATAGCCAAATGACAAAGTGATTAGGTGGATGAAAGGAGAATGTATTCTAGCACAAGTCAATCTATAGTGTTAAGGGAAAACCTCTATCCATAAGTGTCCTTTTATGTGCCGACATGAGGGATATCAGTAGTCAAACAGAGAGGTGCCACTCAGGTGTATAACAAGAGGACTCCAGTATTAGCCAATCTATGCTCAACATGGCACAAGAGCGTGTCGAGGCTATGCAGAACGAAGTCGCAGGACTTCAGGACAAGTTTCAACGGACTTCGCAGGAAGCCAAGGAAAACCTACAGCAGGAGAAGCCCATTGGTAGTGGCTCAGGGACGAGCCACAAGTAAGTGTTAGGGGAATGTTGGAGCAGGGTCCCGTAGCTATAGGAGAATATTCTATTTTGGCGGATAGACAATTTTGGTGAAGATGAAGAGATAAGGTAAAGCTACGATGCCATAGCATGTTTCTAGCTGCAGAGCAGAGCCGGAAACCGTGACTGTTGGGACAGAGAAGTCAAAGAAGATGACAGTACCTGAGCAGCCGAGAAGAGAAAGCTCACCCACTGCATTGAAGGCATTGGCAAAGACAGGAGGGCTCAAATACCCTCATAAAGGAAAAGGAGCAACGAGGCCAAGGTATTGAAGACAAAGGATAGAAAGAGGGAAGTAGCACTGGTACCCATGGTCAGCGCTGGGAAGCATGGAATACTGCAGGACGCTGTGGTAAAGGAAGCGGTGCACAATACCCATGGTAAGTGCCAGGAGGCATGGAAGACTACAGAGAGCAGTGGTGTGACGAAAAGCATCTACTCCAAGTACAGATATGTCGACTATCACTAGTTAGGGTTTTTGGGTTACTGTTGGGACAGGCCCATAGTGTTGTAATGGCAAGACCTTCGGGCCACCTATAAAGGGATGTATTTTTTATTGTAAAAGGTTAGACAATAGGAGGTTGGTCAGTTATATAGTTGTATTAGAGAAGTCGAGCTCTGGTTCTATTACTAGCTGTAGTTATCTCACTGAACCAGTAGCTAGCTCATCGAGCTGTATGTAACAATCCACAGGGATTGGCAGAGAGGGAAGAAGATATTGTAGAGAATAAATATAGAGGTAGAGAAGAGATCTAAGAGAGAAGGGCTCCAGGTTGTGTGCGGAGTTACCCAAAAGATCTCGAGCTACATATGCAGTGCAGCAAAACTGTGTTTACTTCCCATGAGTTATAATATAGAAACACAGTTCTATGGACGTAGCTTCCATCCTGGAAGTGAAACACGTAAAACCTCAGTGTTATGTGATTGATTCATGTGATTGCACTTATTTGTGTTTCTGTCATTTATTTACATGAAATTTTCTTATAGTTGAATGTATGTATGTGTTATTTAATTAGCAGCACTAGAGGAGGATAAATATAAGTTGAAGTCTTTAAGTATTCTGTATCATAGTTTGGCCATGTTTCACTCAAGATAGTTAAGAGTCACAGTGTTAAATAGCCTTGTATGTTGAAGTCCCGCGAGTTGGACACGAGTAACTCTAAGTACGCTGAGCCACAGTGATAGGATATCACAGAGAGGCGATATCACACCATCAGAGGAGTTGTGGTGCACTGCAGTTAAGGATCTAGCGTAGGAGAGAATTATGTGTTTCCCAGGACGCGGTAATGCGATAAGGCTAGAGTTAGAGAAAGGAAGAGTACGTTGTGTGTCACGGAGAGAGAGAAATCATGGGCTATGAGGAACCACGAGATGCACACAGGATACAACAGAACCTGGTCGAAGACACTTGAGTCTTTGGCCAACCCATTAGAATCACTTCAGGTGAGACTTCAGGACGCTCTGCGGTCTATCGCTGAAAGGGCCAGTGAGCTAGGGGTGTTGTTGGTACATTACAGTAAACCCGGGTCTACCCATAGTAACCAACAAATGGTTCTATTGCCGGTTTTGAACAAACTGAGCACTGATGTTCTATTGGCATCCTACTAGAGAAGAACTCCACCAGTGGGTTTGGTCTAAGGAGAAAGAGTTTGCTGAATCAGAGAAGAGGAGTCCTAGACTGAGTACAAAGGAATGGTTACAAAAACATATCTTTACAGACCTGCATACGATATTTTTTGTGACCTATGGAAATGATCTTTATGACTGGTTATCAAAGTTGATTAATACAAGCATATTCAAGAAGAAAATAAACATTGTCTGGACACCGGAGCTGATCTAGACCATGAAGAACCTTGCTAATCCCCTCACGAGGACAGTAGACTTCTGGCTTGCAAGTGTGCTAGAAGGCTTCGTCACAGAGTTTGCAGTTGAGCAGAGAAAAAGCTTCAGCGAGGCTGAGCGCTACTTCTTCAAAGGATATCATGGTAAGTACCTAAAATATTTAAACTTGTCCATTAAGATGTTATTACATGAAAAAAGAACAATGGATCTAGTTTCAGATGAATAAGTAAAGATAGTAATGTCACAAGACTTTGAAAGTGATTTTGATGACATTGGACGTACACGCAGTGGAAAGAAATATAAAGTAGATTTCAGATCTCCCATATTTGAAGACAGTTCAGATAATACTAGACAATAGAGTCATAGTACCACAGAAAGAACAGAAGGGGGTATCCCTTACCACCCTTACACCCTGCAGAAACAGACCAGGACTTAGAGAAATCCCATAGGAACTCCATCTAGTAGCTCGCATAAAGTACATACTACCGCTATATCACCTCCACCTACACCGCCGAGTGGTATTAACACAACAAATCAACATCCACCATGTAGAAATAGAATGGGGGATGATATGAAACTACCTATCTTTAAGGGTACAGGGACAGAGGACCCAGAACAGCATTGGTTTCTATGCAAAGCCATGTGGACCATTAAAGCAATCAATGACGATAATATTAAACTTGTACAGTTGGTCACCACCCTAAGAGAACGAGCCTTAACATGGTATATTAAGTATGCCGCAGTAGTACCCAGAAAACTTATCCAAGTCAGGACCGCCATGATTAAAGAGTTTAACAAACCTAAGTCTGAGTCACAGTGCATTACAGAGCTCAAAGACATTAAGCAGTTACCTACAGAGTCAGTGTGGGACTTTGATCAAAAATTCAAATCCCTTATAGACCAAGTCAGCTTTGAGTTTGCACCGGAGCAGCATAAATAATGGTTTATTGTAGCGCTACTCCCTCACATCAAACTGCCATTAATGCAGCAGAAACTCCAGACACATGATGACGCATTTGAGATGGCGATGAAACTAGAGGCTTCACCTCTAGATGAGACTAGTACAGGCATGGCAACTTTACAAAACCAGTTGGCTAATCTCATGTTACAGTTGCATGAGCTTAAGAAAGGGAAAGAGGTTGCACAAGACATATGGTGCGTAAGGTGTAAATCACAAGGCCATACTAAAGACAACTGTCCAGTCTTTGTAGAATATCTAGCAACGGGGGCTCCTAACCCCTTACCATAGACCCACAAATCATGGTGTTAAATATGCAAAACGCGAGGACATCTGCCTTAGCAGTGCCCTCTACTTCAAAAGTACATGCAGACACCTAAGAACTTTTTACATGTAAATTCCCTCCCTTCCAAATCTCTCTCTCTCTCTCTCTCTCTCTCTCTCTCTCTAAACACCTAACCCCTAATATCCCTCTCCCTCTCCCTCTCTTATTAAACCCCTAACCCATAATCTCTCTCTCTCTCTCTCCAAATATATAACCCCCAATATCTCTCTCTAAGCCACTAATAATCAATATATTTCTCTCCCTAACTCACACTCCCTCCCTTCTCCCCTCTCTCTTCCTCCCTCACTCCCACTCCCTCCATGCCCCCCTTCTCTACCTCCCTTCCCTCCCTAATATCTCTCTTTTTAAGCCTCTCTCTCTCTCTCTCTCTATATATATATATATATATATAATTATCTATCTATATATCTGTATGTCTATCTAACAACCAATATCTCTCTTTCCCTCTTTATCTCTCCCTCCCTCTTGCCCTCTCTCTCACTCTCTCTCAACCCCTAACCTCCAATATTGCTCTATCTCTCTAAACCATTAACTATAAATATCTTGACCTCCCTATGTCCCTCTCTATCTTTCCCAACCTCCTAAATCTCTCTCTCTAAGCTCCCAACACCCAATACATATCTCTCTCTAAACCCCCAACCTCTGATCTCTCTCTAAACCCATAACCACCAATACCTCTCTATTTATATCCCTCTCTCTTGGTAAACCCCAAATGTCTCTTTCTGTAAACCCCTAACCGTTGATTTATCTAACTCTATCACTAAAACCTTCACCCTCTCTCTCTCTATCTCTCCTAATCTCACCCCCTCTCTCCCTATCCGTAACTCTCAATAATTATATCTCTTTGCCTAGAACCTTACCCCCTAATGCTCAATATATCTCCTTCTCTCCCCAAACCTCTGACTCCATATCTCCCCAACTATATCTCTCTCTCCCTGAGCACATAACCCCAACTCTCTCTCTCTCTCTCTCTCTAAAATCCTAACCCTCGATATCTCTCCCTACCTCCCTCCCAAATTTTTCTATCTCCTTCTCTCTTTAAGCCCCTAACCCCAATATGTCTTTCCATCTCTCTCTAAGCCCCTAAACCTCATTATATGTTTTTATCTATACACCTAGCCCCGCCATCTCTCTCTCTCTCTCTATCTATTTAAACACCTAATACCCAATCCCTCTCTCACTCTCTCTACCCTTAATCAGCTACCTCTATCTCTCTCTGAACCCTCAATGCAAAACCTTTTATCTCTACCTTTTTCTCTCTTTAAATATAATCCTCAATATATATCCCTCTCTAAACATGTAAAACCCAATATATTTCTATGTCTCTAAACCCCCGACACCCAAAATCTCTCTCTCTCTCTCTCTCTCTCTCTCTCTCTAAATCAACAACCATTAATATATCTCTCTCCTTTCCCCCCTCTCTCTCTAAGTATCTAACCATCAATATCTATCTTTCTTTAAGCCTCTAACCCACAATCTCTCTCTCTCTCTCTAAAACCCTAACCTCCAATCTATCTCTTTAAAACCTTAACCTCCAATATTTTTCTAGATCAATAACCATGAATCTCTCTCTGTGTATCTCTAA
The DNA here is from genome assembly GCA_001517045.1 of Pseudotsuga menziesii. NCBI lineage: Eukaryota > Viridiplantae > Streptophyta > Pinopsida > Pinales > Pinaceae > Pseudotsuga > Pseudotsuga menziesii. Next base: position 20,489 of record LPNX010720588.1, on the reverse strand, counting down.
GCCGCTAAATTCAAATCCCCATCTCTCTATAACCTTAACCCCCAATATTTCACTCTAAATATTTAAACCCTGAACCTCTAACCCTCAATATATCAGCCTATATTAAACATTAACCCTAGTTTCTCTCCCTACCAATCTATATATCTTAGCTCCTAACCCTAAATATCTCCATCTTAAGCTCTAACCCCTGACCAGTGATCTCTCTACCTCTCTCTCTCTCTCTAAACACCTAACCCCCAATATCCCTCTCCCTCTCCTTCTCTATTTAAACCCTTGACCCCTAATCTCTCTCTCTCTCTCTCTCTCTCTCTCTCTCTCTCTCTCTCTCTCTACACTTAACTAACATTCTCTCTCTCTAACCCCTAACCCCCAATATCTCTTTCACTAAACTTATAGCCCTCAATATCTCTCTCTCTTTAAACCCCTATACTATAATTTACCTATATATAAACCCCTGAACCATAGTTTCTCTTTCTCTAAACATGTAACACCATTTTCTCTCTCTCTCTCTCTATTTAAACCCATTACCCAAAATTTCTCCGTCTCTCTCCCCACCCTTAAAAATTAATCTCTTTCTCTATCAATCTAAACCATTAACCCCTAACCCTCAATGTCTATCTCTCTCTAAACTCCTAACACCCACCACCCCCCCTCTCTCTCTCCCTAAATCCCTAAAACCTATCCCCTAATCTTTCTCCCTCTCTATAAACCCCTAACAATCAATATCTATCTCTCCCTTGCTCTCACTCCCTCCCTCCCCCCACCATCTCTCTAATCCCCTAACCCCAAATTTATCTCTCTCTCTCTCTCTCTCTCTCTCTCTTTACACTTAACTAAAATTCTCTCTCTCTCTAAAATTATATCCCATAATCTTTCTTTCTCTCTCTCTATTTAAACCCATTACCAAAAATTTCTTTGTCTCTATCCCTACCCTTAACAATTAATCTTAATCTCTATCTATATACACCATTAACCCCTGACTATCAATATCCATCTCTCTCTCTCTCTCTCCCTAAATCCCTAAACCCTATCACCTAATATTTCCCTCTCTCTATAAACCTATAACAATCAATATCTAT